>PISX010003179.1:0-95087 GCA_004024625.1 Mellivora capensis | reverse complement strand
AGCCCCGAAGGCAGACAGACTGAGAGTTGATTTTATCCCAAATTCTCAGGTATGGCCCCAACATTGACTAGACTGGAATTTTCCGTGTCATTCTGTTTTCCCTTTGAAAACATTTGCCCTTTGCTAGACCCCAGACATCTCTCATCTTCATTCCACGGTTTTTCAGGAGTCACGGATGGTGGCTTTGTGATGAGATACGACAGTTCCTAAATTACCCACGGCCTGGGCTCAGCAGATCCATACCGGGCGGCTCTGTCAGCCACGCTGGCTTTCTCTGTTCCCTTTGTTCTCCCATGTCCCCAGCACAGCAGGGGCTTACTTGCTCAAATGTCCCTAGTTTACCCTTTTTGATGAGAGAACTGTGAAGAAAGTGTGGGCTGAGTTAGTTGAAACCAGCCCACTTTGTTGTCTTAGCTGTGTGTCGGGGAGCGCTGCCTGGGACCTTCCTGGGGGAAGGTGTCTGAAGCTCGCCACCCAGGGCTCTGATGGCCTTTTGGTCCTGGGCTTGTTTGATCTCCTGGCAGCGAGGCCCAGTTCACACTCACACCTAGATGTGGGGCTAACCTGGGGCCTTGGTCTCCTGGTCTCGTTGCCCCATTAGCTGCCCTTCAGGACCCTGCTGTCTCTGGGCTGCTTTGCCCTAAGGTTCCTCCCTCAAGCACTTCTTTTCTTCTGGGGCCAGTCTGGACATCCGACATGTCACTCCTCCCTTCCCTTGGCATCCGTGCTGACCTGGGCACCAGAGCTGCTCATCCTAGAAAAAGCCATGCTAAATCCCTCCTTGTTATCACACGGGGTCCGCAGACTAGGAATCTCAAATTGGAAATGGCTGGAGCAGTAAAGCAGCCCAGACACCCACCTGAGCTTGGAATCCCTTTATGACAACTGTGCGAGGATGGGCTAGCCTCTGCTTGGTTACCTTCAGGGATGGTGAGCTCACTCATGTCTCCTGAGTATAGCCTTTTCCCTCTTTGGGCACCACTAAGTGTTCCATCAACCTCCCTGTGGCTTCTGCCCCATCATCCAGTGAGGCATCCCAGGCCTATGTTGGTTTTTGTTTTTGTTTTCATTTTGTTTTTAAGATTTTATTTATTTTGAGAGAGAGCATGAGCAGAGAGAGAGGGAGAAGCAGACTGTCTGCTGAGCAGGGAGTCCCATGCAGGACTTGATCCCAGGACCCTGGGATCATGACCTGAGCCAAAAGGCACATGCTTAACTGACCGAGCCACCCAGGCACCCCTAGGCCTACTTCTGAGAGTGCCAGCATTTTTGCTACCACCACTCAGATAGGTAGGAAGGGGTGGCTCCCTTCTTTCCCCACATTCCGGCCTGGACTCCCTGTCTTCACTGTGGCTCATTAGCACTTCCTTAATAGAAAGGCCAGACTCCTCTCCTGCATTTTGGGTCTGGGAGTAGATAGGCACAGAAGGAGGACTCGGTGCCATAGTTCTTGCAGTGTGTGTGTGTGTGTGTGTGTGCGCTCACACACACGCATGTGTACACAGGTACATACATGTGTGTATTTAAATCTCCTTCTCCTCCAGGCTGCTGGCTCTCTCTTAGCTTGCCCCCCATGGACTTCTGGGGCCCAGCTGTCTGAGCTCCTGGGAACTGTGAGCAGAGCTGCATCTAGGCCCTGTGGGCTCTGTGCAGTCTCCAGAAACCTCTTCTCCCTCCCCGCAGCCTGAATGTCCTCACCAGGTCCCTCGCTGTGCCAGCTCCCCTTTCGACCCCCGCAGCCTGACCGCTGTCCCCGGTTTCTGAAATATGGTCTGACTACACAGCAGTACCTCTTACCTCTTAGGTATCTTCTATCCTGGGAGGACTGGAGAACCACCCCACTCGCCTCCCACCAGCATGCTCAGGGTCCCACTCTGTTAGGGGGAGGGTGTCGTTGCGAGACTTGGGTTCCTTTGGGGATAGAGAACTCTTCACTTCAGGAGGCGTGTCTCAGGTTCCTCCCACAGCTTCTGAGTCCGGCAGTCTAGGGTCTGGATCCCAGCTCTGCCCCTTTGAGCTGTGTTTCCTAAGCCTCTAAGGTGGCTTTTATTACATCTGTCTTGCAGATGATGACGAGGAGGCTCTGAGGTGAGGCAGCCTTCCCGAAGCCTTGAGGCTAGGAAGTGGTAGAGCTGGGGTTTAAACCCCAGTGGTTCATGACCCCCGAGCCCATAGTCCTTCTTCTTAAAGACACCGCCTTTGTTAACGTGTCCATTTAACCCCTGGGAGAGCAGTGGTGTGGAGCTTGGTCAGCTTCTGCCTGCCTTGGTTGGCCTCTGAAGTTTCCATATCTTTTAAATAAAATTTTGTGAGGTAGAAGCTACTGCTTTTTTAAATTCGTTTCTAGTCAGAAAGACAGTTTTCTTAAGATTTTTTCCATCAGATTTTTTTTTAAGATTTTATTTATTAGAGGGGCGCCTGGGTGGCTCAGTGGGTTAAAGCCTCTGCCTTTGGCTCAGGTCATAATCCCAGGGTCCTGGGATCAAGCCCTGCATCGGGCTCTCTGCTCAGCAGGGAGCCTGCTTCCTCCTCTCTCTCTCTGCCTGCCTCCCTGCCTACTTGTGATTTCTGTCTGTCAAATAAATAAAATCTTAAAAAAAAAAGATTATATTTATTAGAGAGCACAACTGGGGCTGGGGCCAGAGGGTGAGGGACAAGCACACTCCCTGCTGAGCACTGAGGCCGACACCGGGCTTGATCCCGGGACCCTGAGATCATAACCTGAGCCGAAGGCAGATGCTTAACTGACTGAGCCACCCAGGCATCCCTTCTCCCATCAGATTTCATCATTTTTTTCCATCTCTACACTACCCTGACCCCACATCACAGATAGGGAACCAGGGCCCCAGGCTCGCCATTGATTTCCCTGGAGGCTTTATGAGAGGCCAGGATCAAAATTGCCCTTCACCCCAGTCATGATTTATTAATTATGTCCCCACTCCTGTTTTTTATGTTGAATTGATTTGAACTAATCAGACTGGGAAAGTACTGGTTTGGAATTTTTAAAAAATCAATCCTTTTTCTGAGCTGCAATTGCGAGTGAGCAGGCATTGAACAATTGGTTTGCATGGGCACAATTATCCTGCTGTAAAGAAACAGTCTCCAGGGCCTTTGCGCAGCTGTGGTGCGTCCCTGCGTGAAGGTGTGCCCTGGGTGAAGACTTTCACCATCCACACTGGGATTAGTAAAGACGGGATTTAGGGCAAACATACGGATGAATTCTCTGATCACAGGAGATGAGATATTCTATAAACCATTACCAGAGCAGGATGTCGAATCTTCTGGAGATTTCAAGACATCAATTCCTGGGTTCCTGCCTGAGGTATTAAAGTTAAGAGCAGGTCTTTTTAAAGGGTGACAAGAGGGGTGCCTGGGTTGCTTGGTCAGTTAAGTACCTGCCTTTGGCTCTAGTCATGATCCTAGGGTGCTGGGATCGAGCTCCGTGTCAGGCTCCCTGCTCAGCAGAGAGTCTGCTTCTCCCTCTGCCTGCCTCTCCCTGATTGTGCTGTCTTTCTCTGACAAATAAATAAAATCTTTAAAAATAAATTTAAAAAAAAAGGGTGATGAGAAATCTGCTTGTAGCAACTCAATGCATGAAGTTAAAAATTGAACTACTGCATGACCCAGCAATTGCACTACTAGGTATTTATCCAAAGAATATGAACGTAGTGATTCAAAGGGGAACCTGTATCCCAATGTTTATCACAGCAATGTCCACAATAGCCAAACTATGGAAAGAGCCCAGATGTCCATTGATTAATGAATGGATAAAGAAGATGTGGTATATACACACAATGGAATATTACCTGGCCATCAAAAAGAATGAAATTTTGCCATTTGCAATGATGTAGATGAAACTAGAGGTTATTATGCTAAGTGAAATATGTCAGAGAAAAGACGAATACCATATTTCACTCATATGTGGCATTTAAACAAATAAAATGAACATAGGGGAAGGGAAGGAAGAACAAGATGAAAATAGAGAGGGAGGCAAACCATAAGAGATGCTGAACTCTAGGAAACAAATTGAGGGTTGCTGGAGGGGAGGTGGATGAGGGGGAAGGGATAATTGGGTAATGGGTATTAAGGAGGGCACTTAATGGAAGGACACCAGATGTTACATGAAACTGATGAATCACTAAATTCTACCTCCAAAACTAATAAAAATTAATTAAAAAAAATATATAAACACCCCCCCACCCTCCCACCACCCATCAACGTTCATTAGATGTTAGAACTACATTCTGGATTCAATGTAAAAAATAGCCTGCAGTTCTTCTCCTGACCTCTAGGTGGCTCCTGTGGGCTCCTGGTCCCACCATCACCAGGAAGCCCATGCGCGTAGCCTGTCCCCGCAGCCACCTTCGGCTAGCATCTACTTGTACCCTTTGATGGGTAGGATGATCAGAACTGAAACGATTTAAGTAACATGGGTTAAGATGGAATGGCAACATTTGAAGCAGACACAAACTGGACACCATCTGTCGTACCTCTGGCTAGTGCCAGGACACTCTCCCCAGCTGTGAAACAAAAAAATTCCTTTACTAGGAAACAAGGACTTTCATTCCTATTGGCAACAGAGCTCTTTAAAAAATGCAAATATTAACTAAATTTTCTGTTGAATTTCGCAGCTTACAAAGCACTTTAATATGGATCATTTCATTGAGTCTTATAACCCTCTTGGGAGAGAGATATCCCCCAGGTATCGATAAGAAAACTTGCGCTCAGAGCCCTTGATGCCTTCCCCAGGGTCCGACAGCTAGTCAGAGCTTGAGCAGGGTTTTTTAATAAGTGCTTTACTGAGCTACAATTTACATACAGAAGATTCACCTTGATAAAGGCAGATGAAGTTGTAATTGTTTTTAGTACATTCATGTAGTGATGCAGGGGAACCCCAGACCTCTTGTGATCCCTCTTCCTTCCCTGCTCCACACAGCCCCTGGCAGCCTCAAACTCTTTCTGTATGCATTTTCCTGAAATCTTACAATATGTGGCCTTTTGAGATTGTTTTCTTTCATTTAGCATAATACTTTCAGGGTTCACCCATGTCGTGACCCATGTGACAACATTTCATTCTGTTTTACGGCCAAATGATGTCCCATTGTGTGGCTGTGTCCCACTTTGTTCATCCCTCAGGGGACGGACCTTGGAGTGGTTTCCACTTTCAGGCTATGATGAATAGTACTGCTATGAATTTTTGTATATAAGCTCTTACGTGCACTTAGGTTTTCAGTTCTCTTGGGTAAATATCTAAGCGTATAGTTGTTGGGTCATCTGGTAACTGTGCTTATCGTTTCAAGGCACTGCCCACCTGTTTTCCAAAGCAGCTGCCCTGTTTTGCATTCCACCCAGCTTCTCTACATCCCCACCAACGCTGGCACCAACACCTGACTCTTTGCCTATAGCCTATAGTGTGAAGTGGTAGCTCCTCTTTTGGATTGCATTTCCCTGATGATTAATGACAAACATCCTTTTGTGTGCTTCTTGGCCATTTATATAGATTTTTTTTGAGAAACAGCTATTCAAATCATTGTTCCATTTTTAAATTGGGTTATTTGTCTTATTGTAAAGTCGTAAGAGCTCTTTGTATACAGTAAACCTTATCTAGGGTTTCACTTTCTGTGGTTTTAGTTCCTGGGGTCAGCTATGGTCTGGAAGCAGTAGACATGTGGTCAGAAGGTCAGTGGGAACCTAACGCTACGTCACAGTGCTGACGTCATTCCCCTCATCACATCCCATCATGCAGGCATTTTACCCCACATTACCAGCAGAAGAAGGGTGAATCCGGCAAAATATTTTGAGAGAGAGAGACCACAGTCACATAACTTTTTTTTTTTAAAGATTGTATTTATTTATTTGAGAGAGAGGCACTGAGAGAGCATGAGCGAGGAGAAGGTCAGAGGAAGAAGCAGACTCCCCGTGGAGCTGGGAGCCTGATGCGGGACTCGATCCCGGGTCTCCGGGATCATGACCTGAGCCGAAGGCAGTCGTCCAACCAACTGAGCCACCCAGGCGTCCCTACAGTCACATAACTTTTATCACACTACATTGTTATAATTGTCCCATTTTATTAGTAGTTATTGTTATTAAGCTCTTACTGTGCCTAATTTATAAATTAAGCTTTATCGGGAGTAGAGGAAAAAGCATAGTATATATAATTTCAGGACTGTCTGCAATTTTAGGCATCTAGTGGGGGGTCTTGGAATAAGATGGATAAGAGGAGACCCTTGTATTCTGGTTACAAGACTCTCATTAGATATATGATTTGCAACAATTTTCTCCCATTTTCTGGGTTTCACTTTCTTTTTTAAATGCACATAATACAGAATTTTCCATGGTAACCTTTTCCAAATGTACGATTGAGCAGCATGAAATGCATTCACATTGCTGTGCAAAGGTCAGCACCAGCCATCTCCAGAACTTCAACTTCCCAGACTGAAGCTTTAAACCCATTAAAACGTATTTCCCCATTCTGCCCTCACCCCTGGCAACCACCATGCCACTGCAGTTCTATGACTTAGAGTACTCTAGGTATCTCATACAAGTGGAATCCTACAGCAGGATGCCGGTGTGGTGCCGTCGGGGAAGCATCCGACTTTTGGTTTCAGCTCAGGTGGTGATCTCAGGGTCAAGGGATCCAGCCCCGCATTGGGATCTGTGCTCAGTGCAGAATCTGCTTAAGATTTTCTCTCTCCCTCTCCCCCTTCCACTCGTGGTCGCTCAATCTCTCCCTCTCAAATAAACACATAAATCTTTTTGTAAAAAGTGGAATCCTATAGTACTTATCCTTTTGTGACTTCTTTCACTCCACCTGCTGTCTTCAAGGTGATGTCCACATTGTAGCAGAGCCCAGCATTCCAATCCTTGAGGCTGAATGATACTCCATTGGATGTATATTCCCCATTTGGTTTATCCATTCATCCATAGGTGGACACTTAGGTCTTCCACGTTTTGGCCATTGTGAGTTGTGAACACAAGTCCGCAAATAGGTGTACAAGTCTCTGCTTTCTATTCTTCTGGGTATATTTCCAGAAGTGGAATTGTGGGATCATACAGAAACTCAATGTGTCATTGGTTGAGCAACTGTCACACTGTTTTCCACATCAGCTGCCTCCTTTTTTGTGGCCACCAGCAATGCATAGAGGTTCCAATTTTTCTATAGCCTTGCCTTTTTTCACTTTCTTGTGTTATTTGAAGCACAAAAACTTTTAAATTTTGATGACATCCAACTAATCTATTTTTTCTTTCTTTTTTCCTTCCCTTCCTCCCTCCCTCCCTCCTTCCCTCCTTTCTTTCTTTGCTGTTGGTGTTCTAAGAAACCATTGCTCAACCCAAAGTCCCAAGGATTGGCTTGCATATTTTCTTCCACAAGTCCTGTAGTTTTATCCCTTGCATTTATGTCTCTGATCCATTTCAAGGTAATTTTTGTATGTGGTGTGAAGGAGGGGCCCAGCGCTATTCTTCTGCCTGTGGATATCCAGGTCCCTCCGCAACATTTGTTTAAAGGCTATTCTTCCCGCATCATGTTGGCAACCTTGTCAAAATCATCTGATCGGAAATGTCAGGCATTGTTTCTGGATTCACTCTGTTCCTTTGAGTGGAATATTCTGTTCTCTGTGTCATTAAGCAGGATGTTCATCGAAGCTTATGCTCTCCAAATCACACATGGCTTTCCTTCTACCATAGAAGTGGCTTTAACCAGAGTGTCTTCTTTCTTACTCCAAAAGGAAGTAATTTTCAGAAAAATGCCACAGACTTGATGATACGTGAATATGGATGGGGGGCACCCCTGTCGGAATCCAAGGTCTTCACTGGCGTGCGTAGAGTGTGAGGCTGTGAGACCTTTACCATTGCTGCGTGTGTTCTTCCCTGTGGTCCTCTCTCTCCTTCTGCTGAATAGGAGGTGGCCTTGTTAGAAGGCTGGAAGGGCATTTGGGTAGAAAAGATACATTGCTTCCCAACACATATACCCAGCTCGAAGCCCAGCATGGAGGGGTGAGCAGGGCACTTACTTAGCGGCAAGAACTGTGAAGGGTTTGAGATTTGGGTTCACCTTACTTGCAAGCTAGGAAGTGAACCTTACTGTGTCATGGATGCTGGCAGGGGACATGAGATTCCTGGGTCAGAGATGAAGGGGTCTGTGACTGCCAGCACAGCAGGCAGCAGGCACATCAGCATATAACTGCCAGCTTCCCAAAGCCCCGTGGGGCAGATGTGACGGGCCCACATGGGTGCTCTGCATATAATGGGTGAGGGTCGCAGCTGGGGAGCAGTAGATCAAGGTCCCCGTACTGGCCAGCAGCAAACACCGCAGCACACAAGCCAGTCTCTTGCACAGTAGGAACGAGCAGTCACCTCGTGGCTACAGGGCGTCCTCTGGCCTGTTTAGTTGTCTGTGTGACCGTCCTGTCCATATCAGAGGAGGGATGAGCCTTGTAGTCTGGACTCCTCAGCCAGAATGTGCATGGATGCTCAGGGCCCTGCAAGTCCTACAGATGGGGAGCCTGCAGAGAAGGGATGTGACTTGCTGAGGTCCACACAGGAAGAGCCATGTCTAGAACCCTCCAGACTCCTGGTCCAGTACTTTTTCCACCCTCCTCTGCCCTTCCGGGTTTCCATAGGACACCTGGCATTCCTGTAGCAGACCAGCCTCACCAGGAGGCACCGAGGTGGGAGGGGCAGGGGAAGCCCAAGCCCACCCCTTTGTTTGTCTGTGTCTGCCAACATCTTTTTAAATCTAGGTTTCTTTGGAGATGAGGAGGGCATGGTGGACAAAGCCACCAATGTCAGATCTGGCGGAGTGGGTCATTTTATTACCAGAGCCACAGGGGGTCTTTGAGTGGACATGCAGTTTGTCTAGTTGAAGGAAATGTAGGAAGGGTTAGGTGAGGAAGCGGGAGATCAGTGAGAGTCCTGGAAAAAAACGTTCACTGAATTCACTTGTCCAGGGCCCCACCCTCCCGCTCACACCGTACTTTGCCCCCATCTCACAAGCCTGTCCCTCCCTCCAAACCCCAGGTCCTCTCCAAATCCTCAGACCCATGCTTCCTCCTGCCACCAAACCTTCTGACCCTCCTTGGGAAAGTTCTGGGCCCCTTCAAGCCCCCCCAGCTGCCACCTCCCGCCCCTCCCTGACTGTAATCCTGACCAGCTCAGCTCACGTGGCGCATTCCCGTGCTTTTTCCTGCACTCTGTTGGGGTTAAGATAGCATCCTTCCTTCTATCAGGAAGCCCCCTGGGGTGAGGGGGGGGAGGACGGATTTCACCAACTCCCCTGTGGCAGTTTGCTGCATCCCGCTGACTTCTGTTCTCTCCCTCTCTTCCCTGGGGCAGCTCTTCCCAGCCCCACTGCAGACCCTCTCCAGGAAGATCGTGAGGTCCAAGATGAACAGCACTCTGGTCGGCGTGTTCACCATCACCCTCGTGTTCCTATCGGCTTTCGTCAACATGGTAGGCGGCTCCACCTCCCAGAACCTTCCCCGACTCTGGTGTTCTCCCACCCCCAGATTTCTTACTAGGGCTTCACCTCAGGTCCAGAATCAGATCTGACTCTGGAGCCTCTCACACAGGCTCTTGGTCCCTTGCCCGCGAGGCTGGCAGAACCAGAAGGACCCAGAGGCGTTCCCCAGGGAAGTTGATGAGCCCCAGCCCGGCAGACGGGCAGACCTTGTCTGCTCCTTGGCCTCTTCCAGGCTCCTCTCCCATCCCTGGTCTGTGGCAGGCTGCCCCTGAGTCCAGGGGGGACGGGCCGCCCCGTAGGAGGTGAGTCTTACTATGTCATGGACTCCGTGGCTCACCCGCCCCTCCCTTGCCCCCAGTTCACGTGTAACTCGGAGAACCTGCTGGGCTGCCTGGCGGAGGAGCACAACATCAGCACCAGCCAGGTCAACGCGTGCCACGTGGTGGCGTCGGCCGCCAACTACAGCCTGGGGGCCGAGCAGGGCTTCTGCCGCAGCCCGTGGCCCAGCTGCAACTTCCCTGAGGTACGGGGGGTGGGGAGGTGGGGGGTTCTTGGGGCAGCCAGACACCCTCCCACCCCATCCCTCCCTGCCTTCTGCTGCTCCGAGGGAGGCGGGGCTCTCAAGCTCGCAGCCCTCGCAGAGACCTCCCTTCCCTAGGCTCTCGATACCTGTGTCGGACCCCAGGGAGCAAGGCCCACCTTCTCAACCCAGTACTAGAACAGGAGGGCTGTCGTTTCCATAGTGTGCCAGGCACTGTGCCAAGACCCTGACACGGCATCACTCATTCAGTCCTCACAGCAACCCCATGACACAGACATGATGAATATCTTTTTTATACAGATGCAACTGAGCCCCAGAGAGGGTAAGTAACTTGCCCAGGGTCACACCGCTAATCAGTGATACATAGAGCCAGAGCTTTCACCCAGATCGTCTGGCTGTAGAATTCTTGGTCTCAACCTGAGGGCAGAGCTGTTTCTGGACCCTCAGCTTTGGCAGCAGGCCTGCCTCAGGAGAAACGGCCTGAGCTCCTCTGCGGTGGGCCAGAGCCAGGAGGGAAGCCAAGGAACCCCTTCTGCCATCAAGGTCACCCAGTCTGAGTCTGCGGCTCAGTGGCTATTAGTGTATTCACACACGTGTGCAGTCATCAGCAGCATTGGCTAATTAGACCAATTTCATTGCTCCCAAGGATATCACACCTCTAGGTTACTGGGTTTAAAAACCAGTGCGGAGAGTCCTTAGAGGGCAGCATGCATTAAGTGCCTGTAGTATGCAAGGTGTTTTGTTTACCCTTCTCTTGGGGAGTGGTTTTGAGCGAGCAGCCGGGCCAGGCTTCCTGCCCAGGTCGCCCACTCCATGCACGGGGCCATGCACATACCCGAGCTGCGTGCGGCCCACACACAACCTGTGAGTTATTGCCCTATCCTGGGCAAGGTCCAACCTTCCATCCTATTCCAGAAGGGCCCAGGGCTGACAGAAAGGTCCAGAACTGCAGTGAGGGCCTCCTGGGCTGTCATGGTGCTGGCTTACCCCCGCCCCCCCGGGAAGGGGGCAAGGGAAATTCAGAGGGACAGGACTCTGCCAGTGTTCACCTAGATGGGCGCTCCTCTCCCTCCTGCACGGGGATCTAGGCTAAGCCCTCCTCCTCTCCCCCATGGAGCCCAGGCTCCACTCCAGCTCTGTCGGCCCGCCCCCCGCCCCCCCCACCCCTCCCCTGCCCCCGCAGCTGCCTGAGCCCACAGGAGCCGCTGCTGCTCGAGGGCTGTCTATGGAGGAGCAGAGGCTGTGTTTGATCTTGTACTTGCGCCTTGGTGGTTGCTTCATGGAAGAAGCTGAGGAATGGGGGAGGGGGGTGGTGGCAGGTTTTTCTAGCTCCTTCTTTATGGGAGATGGTTGGTCCCTGCCTCCAGGCCTCACCAGTCCCACCAGTTTCACTCACACTGATCCCAGGCCTTGCTGACTACAGAGCTCTCTGGCTCCCCGGACCCTACAGTGTTCGGACTCAGCAACTCCTCACAGACTCCAAGGCCCTTCAGGACACCTACTTTAAGCCTTGGCCTCCTGGTTGTCTGGCTTGGCGTCTGCATGGGAATCCACGCCGGCCCTGGATGATCCCTCCCCTGCTCCCAAGGACCGGATTATGATCCTTGGGGCTGGATTATCTGAGAGAGCCTCCCTGCTCCGTCCTCTGCCCCTATTCCAGGTAGTGGCTTGAGGGTGCTCCCTCCCGTTGCCAGTCAACAGGGGCCCTCTACAGCCCCTCTCTGGGTTCCAGAAGGCCTGGGGAGGCAAAGGTCCAACCTGGGAGTGCCCTCCACTGCCATTTGGCCTCCAGCCCATGGTGGGCAGAGGAAGTGAACAGTGACACCCAAAGTCTAACTCAGAAGTAACGATGCTAAATTTAAAAGAAATAACAAGGGATGTCTGGGTGGCCCACTCAGTTAAGTGTCTCCCTCTGGCTCAGGTCATGATCCCGGAGTCCTGAGATCGTGCCCCGTGTCGGGTTCCCTGCTCAGTGGGGAGTCTGCTTCTCCCTCTCCATCTGCCTCTCTCCCTTGCTAATAATAATGATGCCGACATGTCTAGGATTAGCCTCAGGGGATGACAGCAGGAGGGAACCACTGAGATCCCTGGTTCAGCTCCTCTGCTGTCTGAGAAAGAAACTGAAGCTCAGAGGACTTCCCTAAAGTCAGTCGTACAGGGCCACAGTCCCTCATCTGAAGGCTTCCAGATGAAATATGTTTTGAATTTCAGAATTTTTTCGGAGTTCAAAAGGGCATGTCACACCCCCGGTGTAGTCTGGGCAGCCCCCGCCAGTGACACAGTGGTACGTCTGCAGCAGGCTGTGTGCATTGCCGCAGGAGGCAGGATAAAGATGCTGATTAGCAGCACCCCGGCTGGAGCGGTCCCCACCAGATAAGGCCAGCTCAGTGCTGCCACCCTATCAGTCCTGAAACACTTTCCATTTTCAGAACTTTGGGTTTAAAGTTGCAGATCAGGGGCTGGGGTGCCTGGGCTCCCCATAGTTACTGAGGGCGCCAGGCAGAAGCCACCAGGTGGTTTCAGCTCATGGGACCGTCTCAGTGAGCCCATGACACACGAGCTTTTGCAGATGGGGAAACTGAGGCTTTGAAAGGTTGAATAATAAATGGCCCAAGTCATACAGACAGCCCATAATAAAGCAGGGGTAAGACTCAGGTCTGTGGGAGCCTGGAGCCCTGCTCTAACCTCGGGGCTCTACTACCTAACCCTAGCCACACAGGCTGGAGCCCCAGCTCCTGGTTCCTAACCTGGGCCCTTTCTCTACCTCCCAGGTTTGCAACAGCAGAAATACCCTCAGAGCAGGCTTGGCCTGTGGCCAGCTCAGACTGGGGGGGATGCTGGAGGGTGGGTGGGCCGGGGGAGGTGGGGCCGGGGTGCTGAAGCTAGCCACCCTCTCTCCGCAGTACTTCACCTACAGCGTGCTGCTCAGCCTGCTGGCCTGCTCCGTGTTCCTGCAGATCAGCTGCATCGGGAAGCTGGTGCTCATGCTGGCCATTGAGCTCACATACGTGCTCATCGTCGAGGTGCCCCGCGTCACACTCTTTGACAATGCTGACCTGCTGGTCACCGCCAATGCCATGTAGGTGGCACCCCTCCCCCCATGCCTGGCTGGGTCTGGAGCATTGCGGAGAGGCCAGAAGAGTTGGTGGCTGGGAGCTTGGGGTGCAGGGGCCTTGCAAGGGCAGTGTTCTGTTCCTCCCCAGCTGACCGCCTGGGCAAAGCACCTCAGTGTCTTGTTTCCCTCCTGCCCTTCCCCAGTATGGGGGGTGGCCTCAGGGTGACTAGGTCCTGCTATCCTTCTGCTTCCAGTTTGCTACTCAACCCTGCCCTCAGGACTCAGTGAGTTGTTCCTCATTTGTTCAGGGAAGCCTCTGATGAGCCGTTTTCACTTAACTCCATCTGCCTGTGGCACCTCAGGCCCAGGGAGGGGTCAGAATTCAACAGAACTGAATAGCAAGGTCTGTGGGAGCAGAAAAACAGCTCTGTGTCCTGCCTTGAGCTAGGCACTGGGACATGCATTATCCCTTTTCATCCTCATAGCAACCCACCCAAGTAAACAGGGGTTCCATGGACGGTTGGGTAGTTTGTGCACTGCTCAAAGGCTCCTAGTTATGACGGTGAGTCATTAGGTCTCACATCTAGGTAGTAGGTTGAGAGTTGTACCCCAGGCTGTCTAACTCCCAGTAAAATGGGAACCATATCCATAGTAGTAAAATGTTCATTAAGTGCCTGATGTCAATATGCTTCTGTTCCCATCACCCCAGTACACACACACACACACACACACCCACACACCAGGAAGCGCAAAAAATTTTCTGTGTCCCCTGAGAAAATGCAGCAAACTGTGTTTTCTCCAAGTTATAGGAAGGGATCCATTCATCCTTCTATCCATTCATCCAAAGGTATTTATTGAGGGCCTCCCATGTTCCAGGCACTGAGCCAGTGGCAGAACAGTCATGGATAAAACAGGCCATAACTCCAGTGTCAGAAATGTCACTTTCTAGTGAAGAGAGTGTCACCTGAGTAAAGGAAGGTATAATGAAGGGTCTAAGATCCAAGGACGCCCTTCTGTGGCTGTGTGGAGCTGTGGCAGACAGCCAGGAGACACAGTAGCTCCATTAACGGAGCAGCCCGAGGTCCTGTGAGGGCAGGGGAGGGAGGAGGTCCAGGCTTTTCTACTCTCCAATCAGGGCAGGAGCTGGGAGTTTGGCCTCCTCTTTCTTATGTGCTCCTTCCCCCACCCCCAGCCTCTCCTCTCCTCCCGCTGGAGCAGTAGCAGAGAACAGAGAGAGGTCCTTTCTGGTTTGGGAGACACTGGCTTGGCTCTAGGGCAGCTCTGTCCAATAGATTAATCATGCAAGCCACATACATCATTTAAAATTTTCTAGTAGCTCTATTAAAAAAGCAAAACATGCAATTTTAATCTTTGTATTTAACCAATATATTCAAAATATTAATACATAGTCAATATAAAATTATGAATGAAACTTACTACATTTTTTCCCACACTAATTCTTCAAAACCTAGTAGCTCTTTTACACTTCCGGAACATTGTAACTTTAGCCACATGGAAGGCTCAAGAGCCACATGTGGCTGTGGCAGCCACACCGGACAGCACAGGGGTCATGTTTCTCTTCCTCTGGATGTGACAAAGTGCTGGGGTGGGAGATGGGCTGGCTTCTGCCCAGGTCAATGTGCTGGGGGGCCCCAAGTAAGGGCTGGCGATTTGTGGTCATGGTAACCAGATGCTAGCTGGGGCTGGGCTTTCTACAAGCCTCCCATCCTGAAAGTATCCTTGGATCCAGAGAAGTGCTGGGGATGGGGGACGAAGGAGCAACAGTAGTAGCAGTGGGCATGAGGCAGCAGAGCTAGGAGTGGGGGCTTGGCAGTGTGAGGGGGGCAGAGCAGGGTAGGGGAGCACAGTGGGCGTGGAGACTGCCAATGCAGAAGAGCAGCCCCAAACGGCCCTCCCCACTTCCTGTTCACAGAGACTTCAACAACAACGGGACCTCCCAGTGGTGAGTGGATCCGCTCCTCCAAGTTCCATACAGCCCCTCCCTGCCCTTGGTGCCTAGCAGCTAGAGTCCAACTGCCCAGGGCCCAGGAGAGAAGGCAGTGGTGCCCCACAGGGAGGGGACCTTGGTGGCAAGGTGGGCAGTGAAGGAGGAGGCTGGAGGGGGCCAAGAAACCCTTTCCTCACCGGGCACCAAGGGGGCCTCCCTGGGTAGATGCCCTTCTTGGATGATTCCCACCACCCCGGGGTGGTCTGCAGACTCAGTAGCTGGGTCATCCGGACCCACAGACCATCCCACATTCCATCAAGCTCTTCCCCAGGAGCATGTGTGAGATCCCAGGCACAAGAGAATGGGAGCTGGTGACCTCAGCCCCCGGCCCCTGCCCCTGCTCCCACTCTGGAAGACAGGAGCCAAGGCAAGGCCTGTGGGGTTTGTAGGGTAAGCCCTGCCCTGGGGCGGCTGCTGGCTAGGGAGTCTGCAGCATTCAAGGTTTGGGCTCTTTGCTGGGACAGAGAACAGGGTTTAGGAGAGCTACTTGGTTTTGTGTGGGGGGTTTTGTTTGTTTGGGGTGTTTTTGAGAGAGAGCATGTGCACATGCACGTGGGAGGGGAGGGGCGGGGGAGAGGGAGAGGAGAGCGAGTCTTAAGCAGAGACTCCACACCCAGCATGGAGCCTGGCCGTTTGACTGAGCCAGCCTGGTGCCCTGGGATAGGTGCTTTTCTTAAGAGTACATATTAGTGATATTAACAGGAATGTAACTAGCCATTATTAGCTCCCAGTTTTGGAGTTCCTACTGTTTGTCAGGTGCTACACAAGGAATTTTGTATGCAGTGTCTTTAATTCCTAAATGTGGGTGTTGTTATCCCATTTTACAGATTAGGAAACTAAGGTTCAGAGAGGTTAAGAGACTTGCCCAGAGCTGGTCAGTATGACCTGCCTGGCTCCCTTGTTACTGTGCCCACAGGCCCTACCTTGTCCACTGGGTGAGACCGGGGATGTACATTATGCCTTTTACCAGGGCCTCACTGATCCCCTCATGTGACCAGAGAAGTTCCCCAGCCTGGGGGAGAGGGGGGCATCAGGAAAGGAGTCATGACTGCTGAGCTGCTGGTAGGAGCAGGGGCTGAGATGGGGCTGCCAGCCAAGAAGGCTTCCTGGAAGAGGCCCTATGTCAGGAAAAACTTGAGCAGGAGGGTGAGGAGAAGGGGGCATAGCGGGAGGAAGAGAAAAGCAGGGGCCTCGGAGCCCACCATGAAGCGCCGGGGCATCTCCCTCGGCCCGCAGCCCCGAGCATGCGACCAAGGTGGCGCTGAAGGTGGTGACGCCCATCATCATCTCGGTGTTCGTGCTGGCCCTGTACCTGCACGCCCAGCAAGTGGAGTCCACCGCCCGCCTGGACTTCCTCTGGAAACTGCAGGTGGGTGACCCTGGGGCTGAGCTGGGGAAGCATCCACACCTCACGGCACTTTGTGAGTGAATGGGCTCATCACCTGGGCTGGCTGGGCCTTAGCTCTGCACTGCTGGGGTGTCCTGCTCAGGCCTCACCCCCCCAATAGTGCCCTAGGTCCCGGCAGGTCTGCTCCCTGCTTTCGGGAGCCCAGGGGCAGAACCCCAGAGCTTATTCCAAACACACCTCCCTTGGTAGTGCTGGGACTCTGATGGGTCACAAATCCTGAGCATGCCCTACTGTGTGCCTCCAGGGGCAGGGACAGGGCATGGCCAGCTCCAGTCTGTGGTGTGGGCAGCAAGGTCTCAGGAGGGGATAGGAAGGAGTAGCAGGGGGTGAGTATGGGGAGGCTGCTGAGCAGGGCTTGAAGTGACCAGAACTGGCTTGAAGGCCCTTCCAGGGGAGAATGGATGGAAGGAGCATCAAAGACCATCAATAGGAAGCTCAGGCAGGTGGCCGTGCTCTCGCCCTGGAGAGAGGTGGCCCGGGCAGGGACAGAGGCAGTGGGGTGCTAGGTGTCCCGCATTCCACCCTCCAGGCTTTGTGCCTGCGCCCTGATGGTGTCCACGTGGAGGAGGGGATGCCACTGTTCACATGCAGGATAAGGCTCCAGGAGCTCGAAGGAGACCCAGTTGCTGTCGTCACCTGCTTGGTGGCCTCAGAAGTTCCAGGGAGGGCGCCCAAGGGCATTCATGGTGAGAAAGCCATCTTCCCCGTGGGCAGCCTCAGACCTGTTACCCAGCCCAGTCTCTGCCTCCCCTGGCCTGACCTTCATTTCCAGACCCCTTCTCTGGCTCACCTGCAACCCACTTAGGCCTCCTCCATCCTCAGCTTCTTACTAAGGCTGAGACTCAAGTCTTCAGGCTGCAGCAGGAGGTCCTGAGTTTTGGTTAAAGATGGGGAAATCCAGTTGCCCCTGTTGCTGGATGTGTTACACGAGGTTGGCTGAGGTCCCCGCTGAGCGGATGCCCTGAGGTTGGAGGGAACCTGTTTTGCATGTGGCATGCCCCTGGGCAGCCCTGGGTTGGGAGGGACCTGGGAGACCTCCAGGGTGAGGCTCTGCCTTCTTGACTCACATTGCTGCCTCCCTGCCTACTTTTGGCTCCCAGCCCTCTCCTTCGGGGAATCTCCCTGGAGGTTCCAGCCCTCTCCTAGGGGCTGACGAGACTC
Organism: Mellivora capensis; assembly: GCA_004024625.1. Lineage (NCBI taxonomy): Eukaryota > Metazoa > Chordata > Mammalia > Carnivora > Mustelidae > Mellivora > Mellivora capensis. The sequence continues at coordinate 77,454 of PISX010003179.1, read as the reverse complement.
CAGGGTACCTAGGGCTGATGTCTGTCCACTTCTCCGCACACACACACCCAACCTCCTGCATGAGCCCCAAGGAAGTCCCCTGCCCTCAAGATGGTTGCTATTGTGCAGCTCAGTTGTGCTGTAGAGACCTCGAGAAAGGGATGGAAGCAAGGGAATGGTGAACCTGCCATTCAGCCCACCTGTGACCTGCTGCCCTGTCAGCCTCACCCCATGTCTGCCCAGCTCCCGAGTGCACAGGGTCAAGGTGAAGCTGCCTGCCAGGGCTGAGCAGAGGAGCCCGAGGCTTCCTCACAACCCCACCCCAGAGCTCAGGCAACAGTGGCTCCTTTCCCATTCTGAGAACAGTTAAGGCCTGTGCACAGATGTACGGGGGTGGGGGGCAGTGAGCGTGTCTCCACCTGCCAGGGGTGTCGGCCTTTCTCCACTTCACCCCTGCAACAGGCTCAGGATGCTTACACATCCCTCCATCTCCTGTCCCCCTCCAGGACTTTTGGGAGGGGGAACAACATGCCAATAAGCAAAAACTTGAACACAGGCTCTTGGGGTGGGTGAGTGATAATCCATTGCCCCATCCCTAGTCTAATCCAGAAGCCAGTTTTGCTGTTAGATCTTTGGTCCTGGTGGGTGGGTGTGGTGCTGACAGGGAAATGGGGAAGCCTGCGGTCCTTAGCTTCCTTGAAGCATCTGCAGGAGGCATCAAGCCTGCTCCTGGGTGGACCACTGGGTCTCAGTTCTTGGGAGAGCCCAGTCTTGTTCCTCTCCCACAGCACTGACCTTATTAGGGTCAGCAGGGGCGGTCTGTGGGGCCCTGAGTCTTCCTTCCTGGCCAGAGCCCAATCCTAGAAGCAGCTGGCTATGTTGGGAGCCTGTGTTCCCAGCAGCCGCCATGCTCCCAGTGTCCCAACCCCAGCCTCCACCACCACCTGCCTGACACTGGGCAGACATACAAGGGAAGGGTGCATGTTGTGTTTCTGCCACCTGCGGGGCTGATCAAAGGAGCTGTGTTCTCAGCAGGCAGTAGGGCTGGAGGCAGGCCGAGCATTTGCAGGGGCAGGTGGAGCAGCTGGACCTCCTCCATGAGAATTACAGTGATCCCCACTTCACCCTGTTCCCTCTGGCATACAGGTTTCAGAGCTAGGAGCAGGTGGCCCCCGTTTATGAGGATGGGGGCCGTCAAAGTATCTCACCTCACAGGAGCAAAGGTCACCTGGGTTAGAAGAGAGCTCATGCCCACTGGGCCCATCTGGCGTCTCAGGGTACAGTAACTTCCTTAGGCACGGCCCCCATTCTCAAGGCCATGTTTCCAGGGACTCTGGGCATGATGGGGTCTCTCACCTAAGGCACAAGGCTACGTCGGGCCTCTGAGCCTCAGGGCCCCTAAACTTTCTGTCATAGCTGCTGGACGCAGGTCCTGTGCCTTTGGCTGGGTGTGCCAGCTGTTTCCCCACAAGCAGCCACCACCCACCGGGACAGTCAGGGAAATTGTCCTGGCTCTTGTGGAGATTCTTGTTGCTGCCAAATAGGCCTCCACGTGTAGTTAGGGAAGGCCCAAGCAGGCTGCCTAGATCTTTTCAGTGGCCCTGCTACTTATCCTTTACCTGCCTATTTTACCGACATGGTGACCCCCAGTTAAAGGGGTCATTTTGTTTGCCATCGAGGGGGAGGAAGGCAGGAGACTACTCGTACCTCCTGTGTCACATGGCTGCTTGCACACCTTGCTGTGTTTCAGCCTGTGGGCCCCCGTTGGCCTCTTGACTCGAGGGCTCTGCACTCTCCCTCTAACCTGGAGGGTGAATGACCACAGATCCCAGTTTCCCAGACCCAGGACCCAAACTGGGGAGGAATCAAAGTCAATGGCGATGTCCTCATCCTGCCTCGGGGGGCACTTTGGGGCACCCCCACCGTGTGGCCCGGGGGCCAGTCTGCTGCTGTGGGAAGCCTGGAGAACGGGCAGGGCTCTAGGCCATCCTCCGTGGGGCCGGGCTGTTAGCGTGATCTTATCAAACCGCAGCTCCTGCTACGAAGAGGAAAACGGACGATTGAGGAGCGCTTGGTAGCTGGAGGGCCTTCGGGGGTCCAGCCCAGTAACGCCCCGCCTCGGTCTGGCTGTGGCCGGACGGGATGCTTTCGGCCTCTCCTTCAGGGTGTTTCCGGTCTGGGGTTCCCGCCTTCAGGGCCAACACCCTCCCTCGTGCCCCGTTCTGAGCGGCAGGCAGGGCCCAGCCTGGGGCGTACATGTCTCTCCCCTTCCTGGTGGCCAGAGCACCAGCTGCTCCCTGTGGAGAGCCTGGGCGGGGGGCGGGGGGACGGCGGGAAGGACCAAGCCAGGCCCCCGTGGAGGCGTGGGCGCACAGCCTCCCTCCGAACGGCTGCCGTGTCCCAGGCCACAGAGGAGAAGGAGGAGATGGAGGAGCTGCAGGCCTACAACCGGCGGCTGCTGCACAACATCCTGCCCAAGGACGTGGCCGCCCACTTCCTGGCCCGGGAGCGGCGCAACGACGAGCTCTACTACCAGTCGTGCGAGTGTGTGGCCGTCATGTTCGCCTCCATCGCCAACTTCTCTGAGTTCTACGTGGAGCTGGAGGCCAACAATGAGGGCGTCGAGTGCCTGCGGCTGCTCAATGAGATCATTGCCGACTTTGACGAGGTACAGCTGGGGGGAGCTTGGATTCCTGGAGTGGGAGGGATACTGGGGCACCTGAGGACATGCACCTTGCCTCCATTTCTTCCCCGAGCCTGTCACAGAGGAGGAAACAGAGGCTCCCAGGCGGCGGGTGGCAGAGTGGGTGTCCCAGCCCCGGCTACTGGGGTTTGAAGTCTCAGCACCCTGGCTGTGCCCCACTGAGACCCTGCCTGGCTATCGCCAATCCTCCCCGTTCACCGCTGCTCCTCTCATGCCACCTAGGGCTGGGCAGGCCCCAGGCCAGGGCCCAGCTTTTGCGAGAGTCCAAGGAAGAAGGGACTCCCAGGCTAAAGGAGGAGGAAGGACAAAGCCCTGAACAGCAGGGACAGAAACACAAGCATGCACCTTCGCCAAGTCCCCAGTGTGTGCCAAGCACTGGGTACACCGTGCCAATAGGGCATTTTGACCCTGGGAGCTCATGGAGTGTTGAGTGTGAGGGGCCAGCCCCAGTGGGAATGTAATGCCTGGGGTGAAGGATGATGGAGCTGGGACGGGACTGTGCTGGAAGCAGCCCATGAAGGTCCTGGGGCAGGGGGAAACTAAAGGTGGGTGAAACGGGTCTGGGCAGGCTCCTGGCTGGCAGGGCCTGGAGATGGAAGAAGGGGATCTCTCTGGACAAAGACGAGGACGTACCCCTGGGAGGGATGGAGATGTGAGCCCGAGAAGTGGGGAGATGGCCAGCAGCCCCTGTTTGGGGCAAGAGGCTCTGGAGTGACAAGGGAGCTGGCTTGGGGCTCCTGGTGCAGGGCGGATGGTAGCACCCAGCCACCTCAGTGGGTGAGTACTGGAGGAGGCCTGCTCTGTCGGTCTTGCACTGAGTTGGTGTGGAGATCGGCCCCCTGTGTGAACTCGGGGGAATGTGGGAGACCATGCGGCTCCCTTCCCTGTAGACCTCAGTGCCCCAGCCTTGGTGGTGACCCAGGTTTGACCTCCTTCCATCCAGATCATCAGCGAGGATCGGTTCAGGCAGCTGGAAAAGATCAAGACCATTGGCAGCACCTACATGGCCGCCTCAGGCCTCAATGACTCTACGTACGACAAGGTGGGCAAGAGCCACATCAAAGCTCTGGCCGACTTTGCCATGAAGCTCATGGACCAAATGAAGTACATCAATGAACACTCCTTCAACAACTTCCAGATGAAGATTGGTGAGCTTGGCTTCCGGCCATTTGGGCCTGGGAAGAGCAGGTGGGGTGAAAAGCTCCATGTGGTGTGGCAGGACCGAAGAGGAGGGCTGTGGAGGGCAGTATCTTATGGACGGATGACATTGCTGTTTGGGAGCTTCTGCCGTGTTTGTGGTCCTGCGTCTCACACCACAGTGAGGCTTCATGCAACCCCCTGGTGACAGAGACTGTTTCTGTGATAAGAGGGAGTGCCCAGGGGCATGGAGACATGGCAGGAAATGTCTAGATAATGTCAGTTGAGCCAGGTGTGTGGGGAAAGGCTCTTGCCTGCAGAGGAGGGAGGACACTTCATGTGGGGAGCCAGCAGCCGAAGTGGAGTGGCAGGGTGATCAGGGTTGGGGTGGGTAAGACTGGGAGGGTGGAAAGACTAGAGCAGACATGCCAGAAGCGAGACAGGGAGCCCAGGCGGAGGGCAGTGGCCTTGCCTCCTGGTGCTGGGTCATGGCGACATCCCTGCCCTAGCCTAGACACCCAGAGGGAGGATCACTTGGACAGAGAGGAGACTGTGGGTTAGGAGCTAGGTTCTAAGAACTGCAGTGCCCCTGAAAGAAACAGAGGAGGTGAGGAGTAAGAAAAGGGGGAGTTATGCTACGTGGAGTCTGAATTGATGTGAAAACTTAAATGCCACTGAGAGGGATGATTAAAGAAAGGCAGCTGGATGATGCAGGTCACTGTGCACTTGAAGAGGGCGTTCCTGGTGATGGGCTTGCAGGAGCTGCCGTCTGGCTGGGTCGCCAGTACATAGGAGCAGTGCTGTGTGTTCACACAGACCTCTGTGGTCGGGGTTAGCAGGCCCTTAATGGGAGCAGTGGAATGGGAGCCACAGGGCCAAGCAAGGCCAAGCATGGCCTCAGGCCCAAAGGACCCTGAGTATCGAAGAGGAATGACAGTGAGTGTGAGCTCTGGTCCGAGCCCTGATGAACATGCTGACTTCGGTCCCCTGCAGGGCTCAACATCGGCCCTGTGGTGGCTGGGGTGATTGGGGCTCGCAAGCCTCAGTACGACATCTGGGGCAATACAGTGAACGTGGCCAGCCGCATGGACAGCACCGGTGTGCCTGACCGCATCCAGGTGAGTGCTGGAACATCCACCACCCACCTCACCCACATGGGGGGCCTCTGTCTGATGCTGCGTGGACTTTGGGCAGGCTGCCCACAGTTCCTAGTCAGAATTTCTGCGGCCAAACTTGAAGGTAGTTAGGGCTGTGTCTTGGGAGCTTGAAAAACACAATTGTGTTTCAAGCCCTCGGGACCTTGGACAGATCTTCACGCCTGTGCAAAGCCCTCTACTGGCCACAGAAGGAATTGGGGGGTATAGGCGGGAGCCACGGCCCATGTCAAGCCAGGAGTGCTACTGTCAAGATCCACGCATACAAGGGGACATAGAGATGCCTGCAGGGAACAAGGTCTTTCCGAATGGAGCCCCCAGCACTCGGGGCCTGGTTCAGGAGAACCAGGCAAGGCCACTCGTCCCCCTGGGATGGTGCTCCCAACAGCTAAGGGGGCTGGCCAGAGACACAGAGACTTTTGCCCCTCTCTCTCTTTAGCAAGCTGGTGCTTGTCATGCCCAGATCTGCCTCTCTTCAGCTGCTGTTGTTTTTCTCAGGCCTTCCTTGATTCCCTCTGCTTCAGTCCGACAACAGTGAGGCCCTAGACCGGGCTCTCTTCCTGTACCCTCCAACCCCCAGTGCCCCATAAGCCTGTGGGCAGGTTACTTAGCTTCCCTGGTCTTTTTCCCATTTGACCTGTGCTCTCTTCAAGGCCCTTTGCTCACACTGACACTGCTTAAGTGTCTCTTAAATTCTCTCTCCTGTGGGACCTCTGAACAAAGGGTCAGCCCCAGCAAAGGCCTGGCCAGATCAATCGGGCCTGGCTGGTGTGTAGATGCTGTTGGAGGGACTAGGCCAAACAGCTTTCTCTCCCCCCTCCAACCCTGTGCCAAGAGGAGAAAGGACAACAAGATGGGAGATGGAGAGAGAGGCACGTGTGTACAGAACTTCTGACCCCACCCATAGATGAGTGAAGGACTCTGCAATGACACAGTGGCCTGGCACCTCACCTTTGCATAGGGCATTCCCATTCTTGGAATACACGTGATCACACAGCAGGTCTCCTTCCAACAGCCCAGCCAGGTGTGATAGCCAGGCGGGGCCAGGATCCTCAGCAGGGGTGTCATAGGGTGTGCTCACATAGCTGTCGGGTCACCTTGCAAGACACACTTTGCATTGCTGCTCCGGTCAGCCTTTCCCCTTCGCCCAGCAATAGTGCAGTGATGACTGAAGCCACTGGGGAGTTCCCCTCTCTGTTCCAAAAGCTAAAGCAGATGGGCAGTAGGACACACAGCTGAATCCAGGCTTTGCCATTTGTTAGCGGTGGAACCTCAGGGAAGGGACTTAGGTTGTCTGAGCCTGAGATAAAAGTGTTTTCCTTAGGGCGCCTGGGTGGCTCAGTGGGTTAAAGCCTCTGCCTTCGGCTCAGGTCATGATCTCAGGGTCCTGGGATCGAGTCCCGCATCGGGCTCTCTGCTCAGTAGGGAGACTGCTTCCTCCTCTCTCTGCCTGCTTCTCTGCCTACTTGTGATCTGTCAAATAAATAAAATCTTTTTAAAAAGTGCTTTCCTTAGATTAAATGAGATAAGCAGTGGCTTTCCACCTGCCTGTGGTGGAGTGAGACGTGAGTGAGCACACTGGTCTTATGCTCGCTCTCGATGGCGGCAGGGTCAGAGCGCTATGGACATGCCCACTTCTGCTCACCTTCTGCACCTCTTACTGTGGACAGTGACAGGCAGTTAAGGGACCACAGGCCACGCTCTGAGCAGCACTGAAAGAGCACAGGTGAGCTGTTGGCCACATTGCCTGGCACGGAGTAGCTGCTGCTGTTCTGGTTTCTTCTTTTTTTTTTTTTTTTAAAGATTTTATTTATTTATTTGAGAGAGAGGCAGTGAGAGAGCATGAGCGAGGAGAAGGTCAGAGGGAGAAGCAGACTCCCCGTGGAGCTGGGAGCCCGATGCGGGACTCGATCCCAGGTCTCCGGGATCATGACCTGAGCCGAAGGCAGTCGTCCAACCAACTGAGCCACCCAGGCATCCGCTGTTCTGGTTTCTAACAGGCAGTTCCAAGGATGAGCAGCTGTCAGTCCCCAGGAGCCCCTGCCTGGGAGGTGTTGGGGACAGTCAGGCAGAGCCACCGGACAAGAGACTCACAGCTTAGCTTAACCACAGCCTATCCTGTCTCCTCCATTGCCTCCTCAGGTCACCACGGACATGTACCAGGTGCTGGCTGCCAACACTTACCAGCTGGAGTGCAGGGGTGTGGTCAAGGTCAAGGGCAAAGGCGAGATGATGACCTACTTCCTCAACGGGGGGCCCCCACTCAGTTAGCAGCTGCCACCTGGTGATGCCAGGCAGCCTGGCCTCCAGAGAAACAGAAATGGCTTCTTTGTGCACCGGTGGGCAGGTGGAAGCCTGCGCTCTAGCCCACGTGGCCGCGCCGGTGAGATTTTCCACTTTGACTCCAGAAGCAGCTTCTGCCTTTGTGAGTAGGCAGCAGCCTCCGTCCCAGGCCCCAGGGTGCCAGCGTCCTGCGAGCACCAAGCTGACCAAAGATGTTTCCTCCATAGAAGACTCCACTAGGCGTGATCTGAATCTCGAGTTTTCTAACGGGTGCCGCTGCTGCATGTGTGGAGAGGAGCTGCCGGAGCTGTCACGGTGTGGGGCAGCCCCCACGTGTGACGACAGGGCTGAGGGGGAGGCCTCGGCCGAGGGCGGGTGGGTCGGCGGTGCGACTCTGGCCCCGGGAACCTAGGGGCCCCAGGGGTCCGGTTTCCTGTGTGAGCCTTTCAAGTTCTGACAGAGGCCACGGCCCCTGCCCCATGGAGGGGCTTTCTGGCAGGAGCGTGGGCTGTGGCTGGACTGCGGCCTTCTCCGCAGTCCTCCTCCCACACCTACACACGTAGCCAAGGCCTCTTCAAGTGGAACAGAGCGAATTGTGCGGGGGGAGGCAAGAGGACTTGAGGCAAGGAGGGGTGGTTCTGAGAAAAAGAATATTTATTAAATAAAACAACTTTCTGTGCCCTTCTCTAGACTACGCTAGTTGTATGCGTATGAGACCCACAAGCAAACGAAGAAGCCACTGGGGTGGGAGGATGGGGATCCTAACTTGTCTTTTTTGTATTTTTTATTTTGTATTCTTGAAATCCTTGGAGATCTAACAAATATACCAAATTCTATATTTTGTAAATTATACGAGAAAACAGCTGTGCACAGCATTTGTACCATACGTACGTCCATGTGTGTACTGGTGTAGGTGTGTGTGTTTGTGCTGTTGACCTGGTCACATACAGGATGCCTGCTGCCCTCACTGCAGATGCGACAGTTTTGGGTTTTTCCAGCTCCACCCAGAACAGGGAGCATGTGTGCTTTTGGGATACCCTACATGCAGATGAAGTGGGAAGATGCATGCAAACATCACCGCATTCAACACAGCACTTCCCTTGAGTTAAATGCAAATGGTAACAAAGCAAAAAGCTGTTTTCCCATCTCAGGCCCAGCTGGAACCAAGGGAAACAGCCCCAAGCCGCAGCACACCACTGTCTTGTCTCCTCTGGTTCCCTGAGCTGTCAGCCATTTGCTGCCTGGGGAGAGGTGGCTCTGAGAGCTCAGGGACAGCCACGGGCGCTCAGCTGGTGTGCGGGCGGTAGGAAGCCTTACCTGCCTGACCTTCTCAGTTGGCTATTGTGCAGGTGGCTCTCCCAGAAAGAACGCCGCAGACTTGGGGGTAATGTGCAGCCCTCGGGTGTAGGGAGGGTGGCGGCTTTGCTCTCCATCTGCAGACCAGACAGAGAAAAGGGGAGAGCCCAGCTTCAGCGTCCAAGGGGCAAAGTTAGCAGAAATTTTTTGTCTGTTTTTTGTTTTTTGGGGGGAGGGGGCAGTTAAATATATAGAAAAAAAAATTTTTATACCCTACCAGGGAATAAAATGGATATGGCCATGAAAGTGAAAAATGATCTATTATCATAGAGATCTATTCAAACAGAACCCTTGGGTTCTGTGCCCAGATCTTTTTGTTGCTTCTCAGGGCAGAATTCTTCTCCCCTCCAACACGAGCTTGCAGGAGGTGGGGTGCAGCTATATGCCTGCTGTGAAACATGATTTGACCCCCAGCCGCACCACCTCTCGCTGGGCCCTAGCAGCGGCCTCCCCTTTCTGCACACCATCCCTCGCCCCAGTGTGAACTCTGCTCTGAGAAGCAAAGCTTACAGACCCGAAACTGCCAGCCCAAGTTTGTCCATGCTTTTGCCGCTCCATCCTTTGAGTTCTACATTGCCATCCCTCAACCCCCCGCATCTGTTGGGTGGGCTGGCTTTCTCCACAGTGGTGGTCTCAAGTCCCCTCCCCCTCCATAGTGCCCGCCAGTGGTGCCAGGTTTTAATTTTGCTTCCAACCTTAGTGATGTGTGTGTGCTGAGCTCCTCTGGTGGCCCCCCCTCCGTTGGTTACGGTCTCCTTGGCCTCTTGGGGGCCCATCCCTCCTATCTCAGCAGTGACTGTGACACCGTGCAGTGCTAGCTCTTCATTCCTTCCAAGGGTGTGCACTCTTTTTATCCCTGCTCTTGCAAAAACAGATACAATTATGATTTCCCATGGAAATTTAAAAGTCTATTTAAATAATTTAACTATTAAACACTTTCACTGGTAATGTGTGCTGGTCTGATTTGTGGCTTGGGCCATGGGCCTGGTTCCAGTCGGAAGAACAGTGCACTCAGCCCTTGGTGGGGCACTGGGGAGGGAGCCCCAGAGGGCAAAGATCTACCCTGAGTGGGGAACGGTTTGCTGCTACGGAGAGAATGTTGGCTAAGGGCCACAGTCATCATGGCAATCAGGGGAGAGAACATTCATGTTCTTGGCAAGCGGTAGTTCACTGGACTGCAGAGCAGGACCCAGGGTGCTGGAGGCTGAGGAATAAGGAAAGACACTAGGAGTGAAGGGGACAAGGGACCAAGGATGGTACTAGAAACGATGCAGGGTTGAGGAGAAGATGTTTTAAAACCGGTGAGCCAACCTTGTTTCTATGCTAAGGGAAAGAAAGCGGATCATGGAAAGGACCCAAGTAGCAGGGAGAGGAGCTGAGCTTTTGGGGTACCCTATGCGCAGATGAAGTGGGAAGATGCATGCAAACATCACCGCATTCAACACAGCACTTGTATCATGGAAAAACGGATCATGGAAAGGACCCAAGTAGCAGGGAGAGGAGATGCTGGCTGGAGGCATACGGACTTGGCCTGGATAGCTAGTAGCCATGGCTGCCGTTGACTGGACAATGTGCGTGCCGAGCACCATACAGACATCGTTTGTTCCTCCTGGCCACCTCACGTCACTGACTGACAGAAGTTGAATTATTTGCCTAAACTCACACAACCGGTAATTAAGAAAGATGAGATTCAAAGCAGGCCTGACTGCTAAGCTCATGCAGGCAACTTCAAGCGCGCCCAGGACAACTCTTACCTTGAGGGGAAGGGGAAGGTGGAAGGAAGGCCGTGCCTGCCTGCCGCGCCCATCAAATGCCGGGTTCTGTTTGGGTTCAGGAAATAAGAGCAAGGGGCTTGGTCAGGCAAAAATGGAGCCAGTGAAAAAGACCTCACTGGGCTCATTGCAACAATGGCCACCCGGGGCACAGCTGTGGCTGTCCTGCTCATAGGCAGGCCCCCTGCTCTGAGGAATCGGGACAGCATTGGCAAGGATTCCACTTCCATGGTGTGGGATGCAACTGTATAGAACTCATGCTCGACTCGGAGAGCTTTTCAGGCTAGGGTCCACCAATTAGAAAAGGAAACCAAATGAAAAAGCCAACCTGTAGGGGCTGATTAGACTAAGTTAGCAGGCCAGCTCCTGAAGAACCCCCGTCCTGCTGTGCTGAGTGGAGTCAGGCAGGCCCAGCAAACCACGTGCACACCCAGTGCACACCAGGGCAGCCAGGGAAAGCAACTCAGAGCTTCCAAGAGCCCTTCCGCTTCCATCTCCGCTGAGCTCATTCCAGAGAACACATTTGTTTCTCCCTTATACATTTCACTTTTTGGCTAAAGCATATCCATACCTGCAATGTTAATTAGCAAAACTTACTACCAAAGACACCACTGATACGTGTAGTGAGTTCCGAACACCGCTTTAATATCCACTGACTGCAAAGGCCATTAAAACCAAGACTGGACTTCAGCCAACATGGTGATGATTTGATTGTAGAGCGGGGTGAGCAACGTTTGTGGGAAGGCATGGTGAAGCTTGGTGCACCAAGAAAGCTGGAGCTACGTACTCACCAGGTAGTCATGTTAATTTAACACTTTCAAAAATACAAATGCATTTACAGAACTTTTCCAAAAACAAGCATCCCAAGTGGCATGTAGTCAAATCATGCCCAGAGCTATGGTTTTTACATAATAAAAATTATTTTCCATAATGTTGCAACCTCGCCACAAGTTGCTAATTAGTAGAAAGTGAGCCTCTAGAGCTTGGAAAAGATGCTGAGCCCATATCATTGCAGGCCAGGAAAGCATTCTTGGGCACTGGCATGGCCAACGCTCAAAAGTAGTGCTGAGCACATTCTTGCTGCTGCCTGAACACAAGTAGGCAGTGTAGGGACACACACTGAAAACCCACAGCTGCTGACCTTGCCTAAATCCAAATAATCGCTCACTGAAGACAACGAAGGCTGTACGCGTTGTCTCCCGAGGGAAGGGACAGTTAAGTCTGGGCCATGCTGGCCATGAAAAGGTACCACTTAGCACAGGGGGCAGGAGGAGAGTTGGAAGGGCAGTGTTACCTGTGGGGATGGGGTTGGGGAAGGCACAACAGACCAGGGAATATCATGTCCCCATACCCCGCCTTTGGATGAACTTCATCCAAAGTGTATAAAGAGCTTTCCCATACATGTGCTCACTTGTGCTTGCCCCCAGGCCCAGGAGATGGTGGGAGAGAGGACTGGCGCATCTCCTGGCTGCTCTGATCCTCCAGGGTGAAAGCTATTGCTCTAGCCCACAAGCATTTCTGTCCACTGTGCCCATCTGGCTGGGCACTGATGATCTTACAGAGACAGAGGGCCTGCTACTTCTCGAGGTTGACAACAGATGAGCTGAGGCCCATTTACTGTAGTACTATAGCTTTTCTTTGCCTTTCTGATTTTCAAAAAAGCCCTTCAGTGGGTGGTTTTTTCCCCCTTCTGTCTTGGAACAAGAAATATGGTATTTGCTTGTCCTTTTCTTGTCTCTTTCCTTCCCACCTGTAAGGGTCACTGCTTCTCACGACAGACACAAAAACAAAGCCAAGTCAGGCCATTGGAATGGCTGACTTCCGAGGCTCCTTTTTCCTCTGGCATTCTCAGATTCTAAATATTTGTGTGACCCTGTCCAATCTTCAAGCGCCAGACCCCAAGTATGGCACGAACATAGACACAATCAAATCAGGATTTTAAGATTTTAAAGCCGAAGACAGACAAATGAAATGAAAAGCATCACCCCAAGGGGGTCTGTGGGAAGATCACCTTCAAACCAAAGTTGCCAAAGCCTTTGCTCGGACCTCCTCCGGATACGCCAGCAGCAGCCGCCGTGTACCTCGGCGGTGTGGCCGCAGTCCTTTCCTACCAAGGGCCTTGCTCCATGCAGTGCAGGGGGTTAGGTGACCAGTCTCAGTTCACAGACCCAGCAGAAGGCCCAGCAGATGGGATGAAGGGGAAAGACAGTAAGAAGAAGGAAGAGGATTGTCTAGGGCTGAGGGTAAAGTAGGCACCCTGTCCCAACTGGCTTGCCAGCCCTAAACCTCACCCACCCGTCCGTTTCTAGTGAACGGAATGGAGCCACCCCATCACTGGCTGACTGCATCCGCATCCTCAAGGCTCGCTCCCTATTGCTGGTCTATTACGCTGGGGAGCTAGAGTTCTCACTGGAGCCCATGAGGGACCTCATCACGTTTTCTCCCCCTCAGCCAATTTCTAATTTAGACCTGCCTGAAATCTCTGGTTTGTCAGCATCTCTATTTTCCAAGTTTGCAAAATTTGCTTCTGTGCTTAGACTTTGTCAGTTAGCTAGAGTGGCACTTCTTGGCTCATCTGGGATTTTTGGGGGGGTGGGGGGGGAGTTGCATTTTGCATCAGACTAATCTTTTTTTTTTTTAATTTAATATTTTTTAAATTTCTTTTCAGCGTAACAGAATTCATAGTTTTACACCACACCCAGACTAATCTTTTAAAAGCCATGTCGCATTTTGCACTTTTTAAGAGTGCCTTGAGCTTCACATCCCCAGCATCTATGTTATTTCTGTATTGTGGGTTGGAGGCTGCTGGCTTCATTCTGTCACCCTTTGCTTCCCATCAGAGCAGAGACCACACACACAGGCACTCAGGAAGGCTCTTATATGGTGGGCACTAGGGCAGCCACCATTCAAGAGTACCCACTAGATCAGATCAAACAATGACGGGGCCACAGTGCTAGGGCCATAATGAACAAGTGAGGCTCCCAGAGGCACCTTCCCCTTTCGACAGCATGCCAGCGCCTGGGAGAATGTGGGGTCCTGGAGAGCACAGTCTGCCACTGCTGGGCTGGGTGGCACCAGACGATGTAATCCTGCTCAGTGAACTCAAATGGATTTTGTTATGCTCACAGAACCTGTACAGAAGCAAGCAGTCTCTACAAACCCTTCTCCTCTCTTTGAATGCACCCTCATGCCCCTGCCCAGAAGTCTGCACCCAAGAGCTTGCCAGGGCAGATTTCAATAGGATCCTCACTTAACGGGTGATCTCTGGAAAACTTTGTACAATGACTTATATTTAGAGGCATTTACAATGCAAGAGACTTAGTACCTTGAAAGGAATAACAACACCAAGACAGACCATAATGCTGTGGACCATGCTGTCCTAGCACTCACTGTGCCAGGCTCTAAGTATTCTGTTTGTTGACTCATTTAAATACTCTCGGCAACACTTTGCCCCGGGTACTATTATTATCCTGACTTTACAGGTGAGAAAATGGAGGCAGAGACATTACATGGCTTGCCAGAACAAGGGAGAGCCAGGGAGTCTGACTCCAAATTCATAATCACTATTCAAAATTGCAAACAGTTCTGTTCTATTTTTCATTTAGCGTTTACAGATACATCTGGGATCACTTAATGCAGACTTTCCATAATATTACTTTATATCAAAGAAGCAATTGATTCTGTCCTTCAATTAGAAAAAGTAAACGTTTGAGAGGTGCCTGGGTGGCTCAGTCAGTTAAGTGTCTGACTCTTGGTTTTGGCTGGGGTCATGGTCTTGGAGTCATGGGACTGAGCCCCATGTCGGGCTCTGCACTCAGTGGGGAGTCTGCTTGGGATTCTCTCTTGCCTTTCCCTCCTCTCCAGCTCTTGCACTAAATAAATGATTCATAAAATAAATGTATCTTTAAAAAAAAATAAGAGAAAGCAAATGTTTGTAACAAATGAATCACTAGTGAAGCTTTAACATTCTACATCAAGAATCATTAATTCATGAGTTAGTCTCACTACAAACAGCAGACTGTACAGCTTCTTGCCCTAAAATCTAAGGCTCACTTACATTTCACCATACCTCCTGCAGCCACATGTCTCGATGTACCATTATAGGCATAGGAATTTTAGGAAATCATCTTCCTCCGTCTAGAATATCCACAGTGCAGGAGTTAGCACTGACCAATTTCTTATTTAAAAAGTAATGTAGACAACTTATATATACATTCCAATATATATCCTTTATACACTTCAACATATTCTCATGTTGTCTAACTTAATATTACATGATGGTTAAGAACATGAGCTCTGGGTAAGACTGATTTGGATTAAAATCTTGGTGCCACCACGGGAGCTAGATTTTTTGACTGAGGTCAAGTCCCTTAACCGCTGAATCCCACTGCTATGCTGTGGAATATAGGAGAAAAGGGCCAATGGAACTGTGGGTGAGGTGGGGCAGAAAATACTGTTTGTTACCAAGGAAGTAGCAGGAACAATTTGTAAGGCTAGGCTATTGATTTCAGGAACTCCTTGAGAACTAAACCTGTTTTCTTCTCGAATTTCCTACGGTCTCCAACTGTGCTAAGACTATTCATTATACACTGGCACTGCCAACGCAGAAGAAAACACGTACACATGTGTCAACGGCAATCACTGTTCCTGAGCAAGGTTGTTACCGGCCACATGACTTAAAACCACACAGTGCTTCCACACTGTGACTCCACCTGTGAAATAAAGTAATGTAGAAAGCTTGGCCACTCAGGGAAGAAGTTTCAATAGTAGCAGCCACAGGCACGGTTCCTCTCTGAAAAGCTCACCGTTCCCACAGGAGGCTACAGTAACGTCAGCATTCAGCAGCAGTCCCAGAGCACTGATGAAGATGATCGGACACCTAAACACAGCCTTTACACACACACACACACACACACACACACTCACCCATCACACTTGGAGCTGGATGGGCTTCTTTCATTAACTTTTAGGTTTTACTAAAGCCAACTAGAACTAAAAATCAGGTTTGATTTTACTGCATTTCCTTAGAGATGATAAAGCAGAAAAACACAAAGAAGGCTTGCCTGCAGACAAAGACGACAGCCCTGAGGAGTCACCTGTAATTGGTGGTAAGGCTGAGTGTTCAATTCGATCCAAGTGCTTGCTGCTTTGGAAGTACAGCTAATCCTTGAACAACGCAGGTCTGAGCTGTGCATGGCCACTTACATGGGACCTTTTTACAATTAAAGTACTATAAATGCATTTTCTCTTAAGATTTTTTAAAATGAAAAAAAAAAGATTTTCTTAAAATGTTCTCTTATCATCATACAAAATATGTGAATTCACTATGTTATCAGTAAGGCTTCCAGTAAGCTGTAGGCTATTACTAGTTAAGTAGTTATACATGGATTTTTGACTGCACAAGGAGGGGTTGGTGCCCCTAACCCCTGCACTTGATGTTTGAGGTCAACTGGAATTTATTCATTCTTCTACTACATACTCCAGATAGCTCTTTTAAAATGAACAAAAAGTATCTTAAAATAAAAATCACACGAGCGCGCACACACACACACACACACACACACACACACGTTTCATTGTGTCTCTTGGAAATCCAACAGCTCAGAGTGGGGTCCCCAGGTCACAGAGTAAAACTTTTGGATTAAAGGCTAAGCAATTCCCTTTTAGGTCGGCAGCTAATCTCAGCAGGAAGCACTTCTACGACCTAGAAGTTAAGGCTCATATGACAAATCTGCTCTGTGGAGCCCTGACAAATCAAGTCTAATGAGATTCTAGATGTGGCTTAACAGGAATGGAGCCAGACATTTCTCCAGACTAGATTCCACTGTGAAAAAGACCACATTTAATATAAAATAAATGTGCTAATCCAGGGACAGCACATTCACTTGATATAAATCATAAAATTACAAAATTAGGTAAAGATTCTCCATGTCTGCACTTGTCTCAAATGGATTTTCAAGCCAATTTTAGCTTAGGATAAGAATTTTTCCTAATGGGAACAAAATCCTCTATTAACCACACCAAACATTCTTAAATGCATTCTGAAAGCTGTTACAAGTTGAGGATTTAAGGCACAATCACAATATGCAAATATCTAAAACAGTTGAGGGTTCTGTTCCTTTTAGGATTTCACAGGAGCCCTAAGTGCCAACATTTTTTATCAGAATCCCTCAGGAAGAAGTCCCCCCTGAGGAACTGGTGTACTTACAGCCAGAGCTAGATTAGTGCAAAACTTGTTTCCCTTCTTCTAAGCCATGACCTCCAGGAAGTTCAAGAGTTAAGTTTTACACCTGATAACAGCATCATGTTCCTTCTTCCTTCATTTTCACTGATCTTGTTTTTCTCCCTTTCTGTTCATATTTTATTGCCATTGCTGTGTAAGTCTTATTTTGGTATCATGCTTCAAGTTCTTTTGGGAAGGAGGCCAGGTATAAATACATTACAAATACAGACAAAAAAAAAAAAAAAAAAACCAAACCCCAACAAACAAACAAACAAACAAGCCCCCAATACCCCAAGCAAAAAAAGTAATTACTTTTAGGATATAAAAGAGAGCATCTATACCTTCACAGCATACCTTAATAAAAAAGCAGTATTTCAGAATTACCCTAATAGATACCCAGGATTGACACTACCACGCCTGAGCTCATTAAGTCCCCAATTCCCTGATTTTACCAAGAGCAGACCTATTTCCTGAGTACAACCTTAGTTATAGTCATCAGTCCCCACTCTGGTGGGGAAGAGCCCCAAGGCTAAGGGATTAGAAGTTGTATGTGCTTAGCTCTGTGACCCTAGATAAGTCATTAACATTTAATTACCTTAGTTTCCTCCTTCATAACAAGAAGGCAAATAATTCTCCTACACTATAAAGCTCATTATAATTAGGTAAAGAGAGACTTGTTCTTAAAAGTACAGTATAAACGGAAGATATTACTATCTTACACATTAGAAGTCTAATGAGCTTAAGAACTTTACATTCATGGCAAAAATGTTTCATTCCAAATTCATAATAGTTTCTTTGGCAACATCACAGAGACAGAGAAGTTATATAAACACTCAGCAATGCAGATACCAAATAATGAAAGAAAGTATTTCTATACATAAACATTATTTATGCCTATTTTCATTTTTTACATTAAGATGTAAACATACCATTATCAAAAAGAGCAGTGAAAAACAAAAATCAAAACAAAAACAAAAAACAAATTAAGCCTTTAAAGACAGCTGGTGAATTTTAAAATGTCCCTGCTGAATGCTCCAAACACCAAACACTGTAACTCAATAATTCAATAATAAGAACCAAACTGAACCAAATTGGTAAGCGAGCCATAAAGTGTCAATATATAGTAAAATCGCAGAATGCTCCATCTTCTTGGTTAGCTGGCTATTTACAAGAGAACTCTTCTTGTTTTAACCATTAGTTCAGAAAAAGCTTTCTAGACTGAACCACTTCACTTTCCTGGCTCAGTAAAAAGTACAAAATAACAAACATACATCAACTTGATTTTGCTGATTTAATATCATGTAGTATATCTTGGGGTAGCTCTCAGAATATACATAATTCCTGGGCAGTTTTGCTAGAGGCAGAAAACGGAAATGAAATTTCCTGTTTTAAATAAATCCCTGATACTACAAACGTATTGTCTTCCTTTTGCTTCATTGTCCTAAAGGGGGCGCAGCAAAAACTTCTGGTTAAGCAAGGTTTTACAGTCACAGATATACCTACATATATGGGTTCAGGCAAACATGGTATTTCCACAACGTTACCCCTCTGGACTATTCTGCTTAATAAATACACCCAGTAACATGAATTATACGTAACAGGTCCATTATTTTCTGGATCTCAAATTTTAGTACCTTATATATATACTTTTATAATCTTTTCTTTAAAAAACAAAAGAAAATCATTAATGAAGGTACCTTCCAAAACCAGGAGAGTTGGCAGATTTTGCTAGTGGAATCAAACTGTGCTTCCTATATTATTAATTCATAACTGCTTGAACGTTTATTATTATCAAAAAGCAAACAAGTTCTCTAAGATACTAGGTGCTGAACTCTTCGAAGCCACAAAATAGAGCTGCTGGGAGAAGTCACCTTCTGATTCTTAGCACAGGTCACTGTTTCCAGCGAGCGGGACCCACACCACTGGCGGCACACAAGGGGGATTTTAGGCGGTATACAACACAGAAGTAAATAATGCAGAATCACAGTGAAAATGTCATTCCTTTTACACTTTTATCCTTCTGATAATGCCACAGAGAGAGCCTCATTTTCATAGTGGGTAAGATCTCTCTTACTGCAACAAAGAGCAGGCTTTGGAGATTCAGAGCCTTGGTGGGGAGGGCATTATTATATAGTTAGAATTTAATAACATTTTTTGTTTTATTTTGTAGTTAACTCATGGTAAGTTGATGCTGATTTTCCTCTTGGAGTAGAGATTAGTTTGTCTTTAAACTATTTTAAGATTTAAAAGATAAATACTAAAAATAATAGTATATGTTAATACTCAAGTGATTGAAGTCTGGGGAACGATGGCTATAATCTAACAACTTCCATGTTTAAAAAGTGATTTCAAAAGAAACTACAGACATGGTCTAGGAAGGAAACGAATGTTATTATGTTCTCAATACTTGTGATGTTCTAGAGATAAGCTCAGAAGAAGCCTTTTCCTATATCAAGTGATTTCCAGAGTTAGGATTCAAGCAAAAAATATAAAAGGAAAAAGAACCAATTCCACACCATCCTGGACTTCATAAACTCAGGGTACTGTAAGTGTGCAAACAATGTGATATTTAGCAAGTTGTTTTAAACACAAACTCCACAGCATGTTTTTATTTGGGCTATACTCATGCCTCACAAAGGCGAACCCAGACTGTGGAGTTCCCGCTTGGTCCGCAGAGCACGTACCACACAAATTTTTTGATTGAACTCTTCAGAAGGATTCAGGACCTCTGGCCAAGTCTCCAAATGGCTTCTGACTGTTCTTCCACGGTCATGGCCCTGGAGAGAGAAGCCGCCTCCTCCTCCTCTGAATAATAATCCCACGACTAACATGAGGAGTTTGCCTAGCAGGTGCCGCACGCTCCCAGGCATGCCATGCAGACTTAAAACAAAAAGGACAGCTGGCGAGAAGGAAAGCAGAGCTCCTCGAGTGTGGTGAACAGTCTCTTCATCACAGTGGCAGTTAAGATATGCTCCCTCCTTTTCCCCCGGAGGCCAGGGCAGTAGTCTGAAGGATGGGGTCAGACATCGTAATCAGGAGCCTTGCTCTGGGCTTGCCTTAGCCAGATCTGCAGTGTAACAAATGCTCCCACAGTCACGTGAAAGAAAAGCTGCCACAGGTTGCGCAGTTCATAGAGATACATGTTGCACAGACAGATTAACCCAAAAGTCAAAAAAGATTTGACATTCCGCCAGCCGGTGTAGTAGACAAGTAAATAACACTGTTCAAAATAGAAAATGAAAGATGATTAGGGTTACAAGAAAAGAAATAGATGCTTCTACTATAAAATTTTAACAGGCCACAGAGTAAAATGTAAGAGTGGAATAAGAGGATTTTTCACCTACAGATAAGATAATGTAACCTCTTTAAGACATTCAGCTATGAAAGCGTTACAGCTTGAAAGGAAAACAGATTTTTCCTTTTATGTTTGTCATTTGTCAAGATACATTTTGTATCATATTTTAAAACAGAGTTACAACTGGATGACTCCCTTGCAAAGAGGCTGAGCACATTACACATTCCTCAAGGTGCCAGGCAACTATGAAGCACTCAGGGCCTGAGGGGATTCCATCTCTCATTTTCACCCCAGAAAAGTACAAAATACCTCAAACAAACCACAGCAAAATGGACTCTTACACAACCTGAATCTGCATATTAACGAAATCCACAAATATGTACTGCTCTCCCATTAAGTGCAAGAAACTAGTAAGTAAGGTAGAGCATCTGAGTGAACATTTGAGGTAGAATTCATTCAACAGATGTTTACTGAGGGCCAGCTACAAGCTAAGCATTGTTCTTTAGTTTCAAGTAACGAAATAAAGCCCTTGCTCACATAAAATTTAAATTCTAATGGAGGGAGAAAGATTACATATACAAAAGATCATATTATGTATATAAAGTACCAAATAGTTATGTCTTAAAATAAAAGATGGAACAGGAGGACAGAGAATGTAATAAGTGCTATTTTAGAAAACAGAATAAAGAAATTACCCCACAAGCCCCAAATCTTAGCAGTCACCTTTTCCTGCTTTATTTTTCTCCACAATATTAATATACTTTACAAATATGCTTGTTTTGTCCATCATATATATTCTTCCAATAGGATCTAAGCTTCATCAGAGGAGAGATCTTTGATTTGCTATCCAGTGGGCACTTATCCAGTGCCCACATAGTAAGTGCTCAATAAAAATTTGTTGAATGAACTGTTTTCTAGACGATGCCTAAATTCACAATCTGTTAAATATAGGAATTATATGTGATTACAAAGTTTTAAGAAAGACGCAGAAATTGTGAAATTCTATCCAGGCATCAGGAGAGGAAGGACTTTAAGGTGTTTGCAACAATGCAGAAAGAATGTGGAAATGTTCTATTAAATCTTTTTATTTCTTAAAAAAAATTTTTTTAAGATTTTATTTATTTATTTGACAGACAGAGATCACAAGTAGGCAGAGAGAGAGGAAGGGAAGCAGACTCCCCACCCAGCAAAGGGCCCGACACGGGGCTCAATCCCAGGACCCTGGGATCATGACTGGAGTCAAAGGCAGAGGCTTTAACCCACTGAGCCAAATCTTTTTATTTCTTATACAAATTAGGACTTTGCTTACTTATTATTTTTTTTAATTTATTTGTCAGAGAGAGAGGGAGAGAGAGCAAGCGAGCACAGGCAGACAGAGTGGCAGGCAGAGGCAGAGGGAGAAGCAGGCTCCTCGCAGAGCAAGGAGCCCGATGCGGGACTCGATCCCAGGACGCTGGGATCATGACCTGAGCTGAAGGCAGCCGCTCAAGCTCAACCGACTGAGCCACCCAGGCGTCCGAGGACTTTGCTTACTTATAAAGAAGACTGCTATCCAAGTAAAATGAACTGTAAGTACTTATTTTATTTTAGTGGTTTTCACTGTGTAGAAAAAGTTGAAAAAGTAATTTTTCCTTTTGAAATAATTCTAGACCTAGAGAAGAGTTGTAAAAATCACAGAGTTCTTGTACATCATTCACCCTGCTCCCCTTAATGTTATCTTGTTGCATAACCACAGTATAATCATCAAACCACAAAATTAACATTGATACAATACTGTAGACTAATCTATAGACTTTATTGGAATTTTGCCAGTTGTCCCATTAAGGCCCTTCTTCTAGTCCTGAATCCAATCCAGGATTGCCCTTTGCATTTAGCTGTCATATCTCTTCAAATCTGTTATAGCTCCTCAAGTCTCTTTTTCATGACCTTGACAGTCTAAAAAGTATTAATCAGTTATTTTGTAGAATGTCCTTTAATTTTGGTTTGCCTGACATTGTCTCAAGACTGAAGTGAGGACACGCAGTTTGGGCTAGAATACCACAGAGATGATGTGCAATATGTCTTAAAATTGGTGATGTTAACTTTGATCTCTTGGTAAGGTGGTGTCTGACAGGTTTCTCCACTGTGAAGTTACTGTTTTTCCCTTTGCAGTTAGTAAGCTGTCTTGTGGGAGGAGAAATAAAGACACTCTCAGGTGAAAGACTAACAGAATTTGACACCTGCAGATGCACCCTAAAAGAATGGCTAAAGGAAAATACCTAAGCAGAAAGGAAACAATAAAAGAAGAAACCCTGGAACACTGAGAATGCAAAAAGAACAGTCAGCAAAATAATATAATAGGTTCTCCTTCTCCTCTTGAGATTTCTAAATTGTTTGATGACTGAAGTAAACATTCGTAACACTGTCTGATGCGGTTCTAAATATAGGTAGAGGAAATATTTAATTCTATTATAAACAGAGGGGGCCAAAGGGACATAAAAGGAAATACAATTTCTATGTTTCCTTTGAACTAGTAAAATGACAACACCAAAAAATTGAAAAGTATGTATAACGCAATACCTAGAGCATTTAAAAACCATACTAAGAGGGGAGAGGGATACATGGGTGGCTCAGTCTGTTAAGCGTTCCACTCTTGCTTTTGGCTCAGGTCATGATCTCAGGGTCGTGAGATCAAGCCCACATCCCTGCTTGGGATTCTTTCTCCCTCTCCCTTTGCCCCTTCTCCCAATCTTGCATGCATGTGCATTCTCTCTCTCAAACAAACAAACAAACAAACAAACAAAAAATTATGCTAAAAAATAAACTCAAAAACACTACAGATAGGGACGCCTGTGTGGCTCAGTTGGTTAAGCGGCTGCCTTCGGTTCAGGTCATGATCCCAGCGTCCTGGGATCGAGTCCCACATCGGGCTCCTTGCTCGGCAGGGAGCCTGCTTCTCCCTCTGCCTCTGCCTGCCACTCTGCCTGCCTGTGCTCGCTCTCCCTCACTCTAACAAATAAATAAATAAAATATTTTTTAAAAAATAAGATGAAAAAATGCAACATATCAAAATCTATGGGACACAGATAATAAAATGCTCAAAGAGAGAAAGGTATAACATTAAAAGCATATATTACAAAAGAGAAAATTCTCAATAATCAAAGCTCCCATCTCAAGAACCTAGAAAACGAAGAGCCAAATTAACCCAAAGCAAGCATGAAGAAGGAAATAATAAGGGGAAATCAATAAAACTCAATATATGAAAAAAACAACAAAACAAAGAGCAGGTTCTTTGAAAAGATTGATGAAATTAACAAGTAAGTCTGACCAATATGAAGAATGAAACAGAGAATATCATTACAGATCATACAGACAGCAAAGAGAGCGTAAGAAGACGCTACAATCAACTCTACACATGTAAAGCTGGTAAGATGAAACAGACCACTCCCTTATAAAATACTAACTATCATAATCCATGTATTATGGAAAGAGAATTGGAATAACTGTGTAACTCTTAAGAAAATGGAACTTAATACAGATTATACAGTCACGTGGTACTGGCAGAGAGACTGACACATAGATCAATAAAACAGAATATAAAACTCAGACTCTCACAAATATGTCCAACTGATATTTGACAAAGATGCAAAAGTAATTCAGGGGAGAGAAAAAAGCCTTTTCAAAAAATGGAGCAATTGGCTATTCATCCACAAGCAAACAAAACACAACACAAAACCAAAAACACAAAAACAAACCCTCCAATCTAATCATCTAAGTCTCACATTTCATACAATCTTATACAAAATTTAATTAAAAATGGATCATGAACTTAAATGGAAAACATAAAACTGAAACTTTTGGAAGAAAACAAAGAATCTTCAGGGTCCAGGATTAGGCAAAGAGTATTAGACTTGAATCAATGGAATTATAATAGTGGATGGTGACAGATGGTAGCTACATTGTGGTGAGCACAGCCTAGAGTATAAACTTGTGGAATCACTATGTTGTACACCTCAAACTAGTAAACACTACGTGTCAACTATACTTCAATTTAAAAAAAAGTTCTTAGACCTGATACCATAAATATTTTTCCATAAAAGAAAGAGCTGATAAAATGAACTTTATCAAAATTAAAAACTTTTGCTCTGCAAAAGACCTGGTTAAGAGGATGAAAAGACAAGCTACTGACTGGAATAAGACACTTGCAAATTACATTTCTGACACAGGGCTGATGGCTAGAACTCTCAAACCTGACAGTAAAAACCAAATGATCCAAGCAGAAAATAGGCAAAGACATGAAAAGATATTCACCCAAGAGGACACATTGATAACAAATAAGTACCTGAAACAATGTTCAACATCATTAGCCATTACGGAAATGCAAATTAAAACCAATACGAGGGATCACTACACATCTGCCAGAATGGCTAAAATAAAAAACAGTGATAACAGCAAATGCTGGAGAGGAGTGGAGAAACAGGATCACTCAAAACAATGCTGATGTGAGTGATGTAAAATGTAAAAATGCAAATGTAAAATGGAATGCCACTCTGGAGAACTGTGTCTGTCTCAATAAAACTAAGCATGCAACTACTATAAGACCTACCAATTGTACTCCCAAGCATTTATCTCAGAGAAATGAAGACTTACGTTCTCACAGAATCCTATACCTGAATGTTTATAGCAGTTTTATTTATAATAGCCCCAAACTGGAAACAACCCAGATATCCTTCAGTGGGTGAATAATTAAACAAACTGTGGTACATCCATACCCTGGAATACCATTCAGCAACAAAAAGGAACAAGCATTGATATGTGTGACAACCTGGAAAATTCTCCAGAGAATTGTACTGAGCAAAATAACGCCAATCACTAAAGATTCATACTATATATGGTTCCCTTTATATAACATTACTTAAAATGAGGAAATTATAGAAATGGAGAACACCTTAGTGGTTGCCAGAGATGAAGGGGCAGGAGAGAAGTGGATGTGGCTCTAAAAGGGCAACCAAAGGGGTGCTTGTGGTGAAATGAATGCTCTGTATCTGCCCACACTGAAATCAATGTCCTCGCTGAGATAATGGATCATAGTTGTACAAGATGGTACTACTGGGGGAAACTCAGGTAAAGGTTGTATCTCTCTCTCACAGCAATTACAGTGAACTCAAATAAAAAGTTTAATAGGAAAAACAACTTTATACTCACGTACGTATCTGCAACTTACTTTATAGACAACTAATACACGCACTATATGCATGCACATACAAAAAGAGAATGAGATATAGAAAGTGTTGCAGAATGTTAATAATTTGGTGGCTCTAAGTGTACTAGTCTTTCAACTTTTCTGGAAGTCTGAGTGTTTTCAAAATAAAGCACTGAGAGGAAAAAAGAGAAGTCTCTGGTTTCTAGATCTTTTGATTTCCTCTTTCAAATGTTCCATAGCAAGATTACTCCTATCTGGCTGAGTTCTGTGGGTGCATAAGTACCCCCAGCCTGGAGAAAAAGGCAAGAAACTACGTAGTCGTAGCTTTTGAGGTCTGATCTAAAGGGGATTAAAAAACACCCTGACAACAGGAGATGGAACATGTTATAGGGTAAAATATAAACACGTAGGTTTTACTGTGGAAAAAAGCCGGCGTTATTATCACTCTGCTCAGCATATTTGGGAAGTGTGCAGTCTCATGCCTGTCAATAAGAAAACTGGCTTTCTGCTATTCTTTTTTTTCTTTTTAAGATTTTATTTATTGGGACGCCTGGGTGGCTCAGTTGGTTAAGCAGCTGCCTTCGGCTCATGATCCCAGCGTCCTGGGATCGAGTCCCACATCGGGCTCCTTGCTCGGCGGGGAGCCTGCTTCTCCCTCTGCCTCTGCCTGCCACTCTGTCTGCCTGTGCTCGCTCATTCTCTCTCCCTCTCTCTCTGACAAATAAATAAATAAAATCTTAAAAAAAAAAAAGATTTTATTTATTTATTAGACAGAGATCACAAGTAGGCAGAGAAGCGGGCAGAGAGAGAGAGGAGGAAGCAGACTCTCTGCTGAGCAGAGAGCACAATTCGGGGCTCGATCCTAGGACTCTGGGATTATGACCTGAGCCGAAGGCAGAGGCTTTAACCCACTGAGCCACCCAGGTGCCCCTCTCTAGTCTTTTTTAAAGCACAAATCCATTTAACTTCTCTCAAGTAAAAGAACACCTGGGTGACAGTCTCCTCTGAGAACGATTTTCAGTTGTTCCAGGTAATATAACAGAGGTGCGCCTTTTAGAGAGCCTCTCTAAAGGCAACAGCACGGCTCTGGAGTCGCTCAGACTGGGGCTGGAGGCACTGACGATAAGACCTGGCTAGCCTTCAGTGAAAAATGACAGTGAAAACAAGATTAGCACGGGACTTTCTATGAGGATTTAATGGGTACAAGGAATATAAAGGACTTGGCACACAGTAAGAACTCAATACATTTTGCTATTATTAGTAGTATTTAAAAATATAAACAATGAATCTTGGAACACTGAAAAAATAAAATAAAATTAAAAAATATTTCATTAAGGCTCTTTGATAAAAAGTGATTTAAAAAAATTAATGAATGAATAAAATTATTTCATTAAGGCAAAACAGCCAAAAGTATATTTTATAAGAATTACTCATTAAATTATTTTAAAGTTAACATTTACCTAACATTGTTTTAGAATCATATGAAATAATGCATACGTTATAAAATTTTAGCTGAATAACCTTATAGAAATTATACAAATATAGGAATTTTGCTTATAGACAGCATAATTTAGTGGAATGAATACAATATTTAAAATCAGAAGACCCAGAGTTAAGTCCTGACTCTACCACTTACTGGGCTATATGATTTCTGGATAGTACCCAAACTGCCTCAAATTTCTCATTTTCAAAAATGAGATAATATCCTGTGTGTGACAGAATTGTAGACATTAAAGTTTAAAAAAAAATCTACACAAGAATATTTCATAAAATTAAAGCATTTGTGACATTAACAAATACAAGTTTTCACATTTCCTGCATGAAATGTCATTCATTGTAGTTAAATCTGTCAAACTGTATAGAAAATTTCTAAATACAAATGATTAAGAAAAACTAGGGGCTTTAAAAAAACATGAAACTAATATCTTTAATCTATCTTTACATAAAGTCAAGTGTATATATTCAAAGTATTTCACTAGAGACTTCTGAGTTGTAGGTAGCCTTATGTTTTCAGTCCTGAATCTTTCTAACATTCTTTCTATGCAAGCCAGAGAAATGTGTCACTTATAAGTTAGGTCAAAAGGTCTTGCCTGCTGTACCACATTTCAGCAAAGACATTCCTCAGCTTGAGTGACTGGCATGGTCACCTCTCCCTTCCCTACAAATCTGTGCTTCCTCTCTTCTCAGGAATGCCAGTACCCATTTCCCTATCACCAGGTGCAAAGCCTCCTGGCTCTGTAAGTCTAGGTCCTAGGAGTCTTCCTCCTCAGTGTCATTCCCTCACCCGTGATCCCTACTGCCATTATAAGAGTTCACTCTCTCACTGCCTTCTGCCTTAAGTAATGGGATCACCTCCCAACTAATTTCCTTTCTTCCAATTTCTCTGCTCTGGCAATCCACCCCATTCCTCACTACTAAATTAAATATCCTAAAATCCGCTTTGGCTGTTTCCTGTTCAGACTTGCCCCAAAGTACAAAATCCTCATGCTCAAGTATAAGCAGAGCCCTGAGGCTCAATAATCAATCATCAAAAAATCTAGAAGTAGCCTTTACCGCCACAGGCAGATGACATACTGCCACTGAAACCTGACACAGAAGAGTGTTAACATTAAGTACACTGGGATCCAGGTCCATTCAAAATGGAGATGTAGATCATAAAGTTAACAGAGGCTCTAAAGAGAGGTGAGGAACTCAGACATTTTATTTATTTAAAGTGCACAAATAAGAGAAGACCTGAAACAAACAATAATAGGAAAGTGTTTCTCAAAAGTTGGAGAGAACCTACCTGGTAAAGGCAGGCTGCTGTTCCAAGGAAAAATGCAACAATGTAATTAAAATCTTCACCATCACTCTGCAAAAACAAAATTAAAAATTACTTTTTTCCTGGTGGAAGCCCATTTCCAAAAACAATCCATCAGGATAGGATACAGCAATGTTTATGCACAAATGGTCAAATTTTCATCAAAACGTGGTATGTAAAAATTCTCAAGAGTCCTGAAAGTTCCAAGGAGTGTGAGGTACAGAAAGACTACCAGTGTTCCTTTATGTTTTGACCCATCAATTTCACCTTACCCGTGTGTGCAAGATGAAATGAAATGAAATCACTTATGTCAAGGGGTTTTAAAATGGTGCTAGAGGCCATTAAGGAGATGGACCTTTATGCACATCCTCACCAGATGAAGCCATGAACTTTGAACTGGGCCAAACTACAAATATTCCAAAGACTCTGCCCGAACTGCAACTGCTATAGTAAGAGAATTTGCTTAGGGACAACCTTAGCGGCCAATTATATTCAGCCAAGATTGGTTTTCTGCTGCCAGCATCAAGCAAAATTTGTTGTAAACGACACATACAAATATTCCTTTTTGTCTTCTTTAAGCCTTTGAACTTTGTAACCTAAAGGGACACAATCTAGGTTGTTACCAAATCTGTGCTCCTCAAGCTGCAATTCTGAGACCCCAAATAATTGCTCTTATTTTATTTCAGCTCTTCCTCTTTTCTTAGTCAACCCAAGAAAAGATGAAAGCCAATGGGAAAGTTTCCACATAAGGTAAAAAACCTCTCTTCTCTACTGAAAAAAACAAACAAAAACCCCCCATAAAACGTACAACACCCCAGTGGCCTATAAGTCAGTCCCATTCACTAGAATTACTACTTGACTCAAATAGATATTGACAAACCTTACTATCAGGTAAGCACGTCACTGAAATGTCCAATAAAGTAATCTGACATGATTAAAAAAAAATTGAAAAGTTACTGTCCACTAGAGTGTGCTAAATCCCAATGAGAACAGCCACACATGCTATGTGAGAAAAACAGCCACCCAGAAGAGATACATCATACACAGTATGTTTTTCAAACTGATGCAAAACTAATAGAAAACCCAAGTGTTTTTCTATTCTGAGTCCTCTTAAATATATTAAATTTCTTTCAATGTTTTATAAAGTGAAACATAAAGCCCAGACAGGAGCCTTACTTTTGGCCCTTATTTTAGAAAAAATACCTTTAAACAACGAAAATTTTCGCAAGACATGGGAGTGTCTCTCATGCCCATGTCTTCATGAAATAATACACAGAGAAAATTCCTTTCCCACTTGCTACTGGGCAACAGAACTGACCATAAGGCAGAGGGAGAGTTGCTTATCTTAGTGAGATGATCTTAAAATAGGAACCATCAATCTGTCTGGGATGCTTAGGCCTGTTCCACCTCAGAGCCAAGGAAGGTCATGAAACATTTCTAACTTTAATAATTCTAAGACTAAGTTCTGCTTGCTTTTTCTTAGTCCTTTATTTTTTAAACGATTTTTTTTCTGATCATAAAAGCTTATGTTTATTGTACAAAATCTGGAAAATAGACTGTTACAAAGAAGAAATGCATATACTCTATAATACCATAACCCTGGGATGATTACCACTAACCATTTCATGTATTTTCTTTCAATCTTTTCTATAAAATCATACATGTACATTAAAAAAATGGAGTCATACTTTTATATACTGCTTTTTAGTACTACACATTCTATCATAAATACTTTCTCAAGATAATGAGTATTTCTCAACCACATGATTTGTAGTGATTATACAACCTTTCATTGTGGGGCTGTACCATTGATTTAATTACCCTATACTTGGATATTATTTTTTCCCTTGATTTACAATATCACTTTATGACTCTCTTAATTGCCTTTGGAACACTTAATGGCATGTTTGTGGAGTCAGTCAGACCTGGGTTCAAATCTTTACTCACTATCTGTACAGTCTTGGATTATTTAACTTCAATTTCCTTTTTAAAAAAATAAAAGTTGTACAGATTAAATAACATTTGCAAACAGAGAACAGTAACTGGCACACAGTAAGTACTCAAAATCATTCACCAACTCCTCTCTCCTTGAGGCTACCATCTGCATCATTATCGGATAATTAGATTACCTTCTAAGTATACTGGTCTTAGCCTCAAGTAGACTCTGACCTTTTTTTAAATTGAGGTATAACTGACATACAACATTATATCAGTTTCAGGTGCACACACCGTAACAATTCTTGATTTGTATATGTTGCAAAATGATCATAATAAATCTAGTTATCATCTGTCACCATACAAAGTTACAAACTTTTTCTTGTGATGAGAACTTAAGTTCTCTTAGCTACTTTCAATATACAATGCAATATTACTGACTATAGTCACCATGTTGACGTTATATCCCCATAACTTATTTAGTTTATAACTGGAAGTTTGTACCCTTTGACCCCCCCCTTCACCCATTTTGCCCACCCCCTTAACCTTCCTTCAAGGCAGAAAATCAATCTTACTACTTGCATCAAACTGCACATAGCAGGAATTCAACAAATGCATGCCAAGTTGAGCTGAGCTTAAAAAAATCTATTTCTACTTGCCAAAGTGGTTGATTCTAGGGAAAAGAATGACTTATTGTGACAACAGGCTTTAGAATTATAGGCTTTGAAACTGTAGTCATGTGTACATTTTACTGTGTGAGGATGTGTGGGTATGTGCACAGATTAACTTCTTTTTAAAAAGCCATCATGAAAATACCCAAAGAGAAGGTAAAAGTTAAGAAGAATATTAAAGCCAAGGGCAGAACATTGGAGAATGCCACTATTTAAAGGACGGGTGAAGGAAGGAAGTTTACCAAATAAACTGAGGAACAGGAAGACAATGAAAAAAAAAATACAATAGGAGAAAATGGTTTCATGAAAATGAAGGGATAAGAGAATGTCAAGAACAATGTAGCAAACTATTAATAGTGATTTATCTGCTTCTAAGTTTTTGAAATTAAATACTATTTCTGAAATTAAATAGAGTTACTTTTAAAAGGAAAACCTGAACAGTATGTAAGGTGAGGCAGAGAGGCCACAGAAGACAAGGCCTCAAGAGTGGCTGCAGCATTTGGCAACTGGAAGAATTCTAGAGAGCTTAATGGTCACTATTTGAAAGAATTGAGGACAGAAAAGAGATCACAAGAGACTAAGAGAATAGAGGGAAGGGAGTGGGAACAACAAACACAGTTTATCCTTTCAAAAACAAGAAGGGAATCTTTATCAAGAAGTTTGTTTTTAAAGACCTGGCAAGCTATGGCATGTTTATGAGCTAAGAGCTTCCTCTCCAATAGAGAGGAAGATGAAATGCAAGGGAGGGAATAGCTAGTGGTGGAGGGAAGGTGGGACAGAGGCTCGGAGTGTGGACAGAAGTGTGTGTATGTGGGGAAAGACAACAGAGGGTTGAAGGCAAGAGCAGAGTGGGGCAGATGTAAGGAGTTCAAATAAAAAAAAAATTTTAATGTCACTTTCACCTTTAGGGGAATGCTAGGATACCAATATACTACTTTGAAAACTAACAGAGGAAAAGAGTATTTTTTTTTTGAAGGTGAGGATGAAGAGATAAACAGAGGCTTTATGTAACAGTCACACAATGTTTTCAGATGATACCATTAAACTGTTTGTAATAATTGGTAAATATTCCCTTTTTAATCTTAAGTGGAAAAAAAGGGCACAAACTTATATAATGGATATACAAGTCTTATACAAGTCTATGTATATATGTATATGTTTGTATGTATGTGCATATGTATATAAATACAGAGAAAATATAGAGATGATTTTTATCTTTATACTTTTCCCCCTCGATTCTTTAACAATGAACACAGAATCAGGAAAAATACTTTTAGTTCTTTTGAAAGCCAGTAAGTAAGCACTGCATCTTGGCATAGATATTATGCCACTAAGTAAGGCAAAAACTTCTGTTGAGCTTTAATAGGCAGAAAAAAAATCTATGGGAAATAACTCAAGGAGTAAAAGTTGATTACTTCCTGCTTTGTAGTAGCCATTAGGAAGAATTTCAGAATCAGAGAATCTTAGAATGCTAGTACTGAAGTGGTCCTTGAGCCTCTCTAAAATCTGCATCTTTCAGAACAGGAAAATGAGATCCAAGAAGGTAAAATAACCCATTCAAGGTCACTGGTTACTGGAAAATGTGACCAGATAGACTGAATTCTAAGCCAGCATTTCTACTGCTGTATCAGAATCCTCAATTTTTTCCTAATGCACTACATGCAAATTATTTCTAGGTTGGTACCAGCTTAATTAATATCATTGTCTCAAGGTTGATCGTTAAAGGAACACAGGCAATATAAACCTAACGTGATAAAAGCTTATATTCACAAGATGCCAATTCACAATAAACTTATTAACAGCTCTAAACTCAGAACAAAGTTAGGAAATGAGTGAAATAATCTAATTTACACATTACTTGAACACCAAATCAAATTTACCAGTTTAATAAAACTGTACTCATTCTACACCTCCCCAGTTTGAACTTACATTCTAAAGAAATGCTTTAGTGCTATATTTTTAAATAAATTCCTTATTACCCTAAGAGGCAGTTATTAATTTAGAAGAAACAACATGCTGAATCTTCAAACAATGTTAACAACATACAGGAATGTTGATTCACGTGGGTTCTCAAATTGAAATGCGCCTCAGGCACCAACTTACATACTAGCAGATAAATGTGGCAATCATTTTTTGCATTCAGAAAGAGGAATTAAAATTCATGGCCTTAAGAAGGTAAACTTTAATATCAATGTACTGCTCACACTCAGGAAATAGAATACACATTTTCAGCTAGATCTAAAAATATGGTCCCCAAATAAATCCCTGGCTCTTCAATCAAGTATTAAAGAAATGCTGAGGCGACTTACTCTGTGTACTGCCTTCCTGCCTCCTCTATGACCACCATGATTTCAGTAACTCCCCCACAGTCAACTTCAAAACAAGTAAGTTTAAGTCCCATGTCCTGGAATTTGCACTTGAGTCTACATAGCACACCATCTCAAAAAGATCTTTTACTCACCAAAAATTATAGACAATGACTCTAGGGATTATTTCTAACACAAAATACATGATGAACCAAGAGAAGGCTGAGAGTATGTCTTAAATTCAATGGCTCTAGTGACATTAAAAAGGACCCTTTTGATCGAGCCCTGCATCGGGCTCTCTGCTCAGTGGAGAGCCTACTTCCTCCTCCTCTCTCTCTCTCTCTCTCTCTGCCTGCCTCTCTGCCTACTTGTGATCTGTCTGTCAAAACAAATAAAATATTTTTAAAAAAGGACCCTTTTATCAAATACAAGTCATGAACAATAATAAAATAGACTCCAGTGAGGGAAAATTAAAAGCAAAAGGCCTCAGGCCCCCAATTCTGTATGCATTTTTTCAGGTTAACTTGGGCTGAAAGGATGTACTTATTGAAGTTAATAGAGTTTGTACCCCTAATCCTACTCTGCTTAACCTCTAAATTTATCACAGTGCCCTCTGCAATCTGGCATTTCTTTCTCTCCTTCTCTTTGCCTACTGTCCATTCCATCCTTTAGGACACAGAATCCTTAGAAGGTAGATATTTCCAATGCTACACAGTGCTCCTTCATTATTCTTCTAACAAGACATGGAAAAGTACTGCCAAGCACAGTCACTGACCAAAACATTTTCCTCTATACGGATATAAAATCCCCAATAACTGGAATAATATGAATCTCTACTTTTAGTCCAATGAATTTCCAAAAGCAATGATTCTCATTTAGGTGAGAAGATCAGAATTTGCTGGAAAATCTTCTTCAACTACCTATGAGTGACATACTACCTGTGGAAAATATTCCCCCCAACTTTGTACTCTGTTTCCTTATTCCCTTCTCTGAGCATCCCTGTTTTAGAAACCTCAATTATTGATGAGTGTATGTGGAATATGTCAGATGGCTATGACAGAACAAAAATTTAAAACAACCCTAAAGGAACCAAGTAACCAGGTGTCCACAGTTTCCAGTCAGCTAAAAATCCCATCTGGACCAATTTACAGTTCCCTGGATCAGATGAGGAAACACTGTTGGAATAAATTTAGTCTAGGACAACAGTGAAAAAGAGAATTCCGTATCAAGCATTAGAAAGAAACATCTCAAAGATACAAGCATCCATTGAGTTCCCAAATGATAAATGATCTACGAATAGAAAAGCCCCCTTTTCCTTACTTGTAATTTACCCCATGCATCCTTCACACTCTAGCACCACAGTTTTAAGGAACCAGTTAAAACAATCAAAAAACCTTGAAGCTTCTAGGGAAACTGTGGACTCTAAGACATTGCCAGTAAGAAACTATAAAAACTTGGGAAATTGCTCAGGCTCCCTTTAACCCCCACAAAAATATTTACCTTTATTCTACTGAAACGTTACTTGAAAATCTACTTACTAGGTTGGGTTAACTGAAGTTTTTTTTTTTTTATGCTTAAATAATAGGTGCTGATACTCATTTTTATTACTTAAAATCTGAATAGTATATTCATATGGTTCAAAGAGTAAAAATAATATATAAGGCATATACTATGAATAGTGTCATTCTTACCCTGCTTCTCATCTGTCCAGTTCCTACTGCATTTTTTAGTCTCTCATTGTTCCAGAGTTTCTTTATACAAATTAAAGGATATTATTTTCCCTGTCCATCTTTGGGGGGGGGTATTCGGGGCTAAGCTGAGAGGGATGAGTGGGTACAGGGTCAGGGGGGGCTCTCCATTGTCTTTCTCAAAATGGCCACTATTCTCAGAGGGCACAAAACTGTACATCTGACCTAAAACATGAATCACATTTCTAGACCCAGGTTCCACCCTGGCTGGGACACTGACATCCCATCCTGTCCTGTGTGAACGGGAAGGCTCAGCCCCTCCGTGAGAAGAGAAAGCCAATCCACCATTTTCTAAGAGGCGGCTGGGTACAACAGGCTATACTTTAATTGTTAAGTGGAGTCACACGTAATGAAAAATCAAAGCCCAAAGACTGCTCCTCCCTTCCTGGTCTTTGTTTTAATGTTGTTGTGTGGTATGTGTTTAAATTAATAGATTTTTGTCTTTAAAACAGGCTGATGAAAAATTAACCAGTGTGTGTTCTACAAAGAGTTCCCATATAACTGGCTCTTTCCCTGTTCACAGTTTCCTCATTATTAACATCTTACATTAATGTGGTACATTTGTTACAACAAATGAGCCAATAGTGACACATTATCATTAACTAAAGTCCATAGTTTACATTAGGGTTCACTCTTTGTGTTGTACATCCTTTGGATTTTGACAAATGTATAATGACATAACCACCATTATAGTAACTACTGAAGAGTTTCACTGCCCTAAAAATCCCATAACCCAACTACTCATCCCTTCCTACCTCCCTCCAAATCCCTGGCAACCACTGATCTTTTTACTTACTGTCTCTATAGTTTTGCCTTTCCTAGGATGTCATACAGTTGCAATCATGTAAGTATGTGGGTTTCTCAGACTTCTTTCATTAAACAATGTGCATTTAAAGTTTAGCCATGCCTTTTTGTGGCTCGAGAATTCATTTTTTATTACTGAGTAATACCCCATTGTACAGACTGCCACAATTTATTCTTTCACCTTTTGAAGGCTATCTCTTAGTTGCTTCTAGTTTTTTGAAATTGTAAGTAAAGCAAATATAAACATTCATATGCAGGTTTTTATGTGGGCACAAGTTTTCTATTCTTTTGGGTTAATAGACCTCAGAGCATGATTGCTGGATCATACAGTAAGGCTATGTTTAGCTTTGTGAGACAGCCACACTGTCTTCTAAAGTGACTGTGCCATTTTGCACTTCCACCAGCATTGAATGAAGAGTTCATATTGTTACATATCCTAACATTTGGTTTTGTCAATGTTTTGGATTTTGCCAATCTAGGAATTTAGTGCTATCTTATTGTTGTTTTAATCTGCAATTCCCTAGTGACATATGATGTTAGACATCTTTTCATGTGTTTATTTGCCATCTGTATATCTACTTCGGTGGGGTGTCTGTTCCATTATTTTGCCCAATTTTTAATTGCATTATTTGGTTTCTTGAGTTTTAAGAGTTCTTTGTATGTTTTGGACACACGCCCTTTGTCAGATGTGTTCTGCAAATATTTTCTCCTAGTCTGCGGCTTATCATTCTCTTAAAGTCCTTCACAGACCAAAAGTTTTTAAACTTTCATGGATCATATTTTTGGTATTGTATCTAAAAAGTCATCACCATACCCAAGGTCATCTCAGTTTTCTCCTGTTATCTTTTCTAAGTTCTGTATCTTACATTTAGGTCTGAGATCCATTTTAAGTTTTTTTTTTTTTATTAAAGGTATAAAATATGTGTCTAAAATTATTTTTTTTGCTTGTGGATGTCTAGCTATTCCAGCACCATTTGCTGAAAAGACTTTTCTTCCTCCACTGAATTGCTTTTGTTCCTTTGTCAAAAATCAATTGACTGTACTTGTATGGGTGTATTTCTGGGCTCTCTATTCTGTTCTACTGATCCATCTGTCTATTATTTTGCCAATGTCACACTGTCTTAATTGTGATAGCTTAAGAGTAAGTCTTGAAGGAGCGCCTGGGCGGCTCAGTCGGTTAAGCATCTGTCTTCAGCTCAGGTCGTGATCCCAGGGTCCTGGGATGGAGCCCCTCACTGGACTCCTTGCTCAGTGGGGAGTCTGCTTCTCCCTACCCCTCTGCCTGCAGCTCCTTCTGCTTGTGTGTGCACTCTCTGTCAAATAAGTAAATAAAATCTTTTAAAAAAATAGTTAAGTCTTAAAGTTGGGTAGTGTCAGTGCTTTGATTTCATTTTTCGCAGTATCGTGTTGGCTATTCCGAGTCTTTTGCCTTTCCACATAGGATCATTTAGTAAATATCTATAAAATATTGATTTTGTTTGGGGTTGTGTTGAATCTACAGATCAAGCTGGGAAGAACTCACAACTTAACAATATTGAATCTTCCCACTCGTGAACATGGAATGTCTCTCCATTTATTTAAATCTTCTTTCTCTTATCAGAGTTTTAGTTTTTCTCATATAGATCTTGTATGTGTTTTGTTAGATTTATACTTGAGTGCCTCGTTTTTGAGTATGCCACTATAAATAATATATTGTTTTTTAAATTTCAAATTTCAGTTGTTCCTTACTGATATAAAGTAATTGATTTATATATATACACACACACATATATATATATATATTCTTTTTTAAATATTTTATTTATTTATTCGACAGAGAGAGATCACAAGTAGGCAGAGAGGCAGGCAGAGAGAGAGGGGGGAAGCAGGCTCCCCGCTGAGCAGAGAGCCCGATGCGGGACTTGATGCCAGGACCCTGGGATCACGACCTGAGCCGAAGGCAGAGGCTTAACCTACTGAGCCACTCAGGTACCCCTGATTTTTATATATTAACTTTGGATCCTGCAACTGTAGTATAATCATTCATGAGTTCCAAGAATTTGTCAATTCTTTGGGATTTTCTACATAGACAATCAGAACATCTGTGAATAAAGACAGTCATATTCCTTCTTTCCCAATCTTTATGCCTTCTGTTTTCTTGTCTTACTGCATTAACTAGGTTTCCCAGTACAATGTTGAATGGGAATGGTTAGAGGGAACATCCTTGTCTTGTTCCTGATCTTAGGGAAGAACCATCTAGTTTCTCATCAAGTATGGTAATAACTGTAGGATTTCTGCAGATGTTCTTTATCAAACTGAGGAAGCTCCCCTTTATTCCTAGTTTGTGGTGAGTTCATGAACAGGTACTGGATTTTGTCAAATGCTTTTTCTGAATCCACAGACATGTGGATTTTTCTTCTTTAGCCTATTGATGTGATGGATTACATTAACTGTTGAATGTTGCACCAGCCTTGCATACCAGGAATAAATCCCATTTGTCTGTGGCATGTAATTCTTTTTATATACCATTGGATTCAATTTGCTAATATCTTGCTGAGGAGTTTTACATCTGTGTTCATGAGTTACATTGGTCTGTAATGTCTTTTTTATATGTCGACAGGCTGAGAAATCTCAGAGCCATCAGTCAGTTACATGTAAGTGGTCCTCAGTTTGATCAGATTATTGTTCTTCGGAAAGCTAAACAACAACTGCAGGAGGAAAAGACATTACCGCACAGAGGGAAAACATGAAACACTCAGGGATCAAGGCAGTCATCAGCCAGCTGTAGCAGCTCAAGAGCATGAAAACCTTAGTTATACTATTTTCCTTGGTTCTGAAGTTGTGAATCAGAGGAGGGAGAAGAATCAGTCCAGGAAGATGAGGGATAGGATATCTTCTGAGTGCCTGAAAGAAAATATTTTTCTTTTTTTTTTTTGTGTGAGATACAATAGCCTTGTCTGACTTTTAACTTAAAAATAATGGGGGCCTAAGCCCCCGGTTCCATGCTTAGACACTGTCTTCTGGGTCAGGGATGATAAGCCTCTGTAGCACAAAAACTCTTCTCTACCCAGATTTGCTCCCTCCCCTTCTTTATCAATTTGACAATTTCAAACAACCCGAGAATTTTAACCACAGAAAACTATCTTCACAATTTTTGCCAACTCTAAATTATACCATTATTTACTTAATAAATTCCATAAAATTATGAAAATTAAACTTAAAAGGGAAATTTTATCTCCAACATTAATCTCTTTTTAAAACATTTTATTTATTTATTTATTTATTTATTTGTCAGAGAAAGAGAGAGAGAGCAAGCGAGCGTGCGCACACACACAAGCAGGCAGAGTGGCAGGTAGAGGCAGAGAGAGAAACAGGCTCCCTGCCGAGCAAATGCCAAGCCCGATGTGGGACTTGATCCCAGGGCCCTGGGATCACGATCTGAGCCGAAGGCAGCGGCTTAACCGACTGAGCCACCCAAGCGTCCCTCTCCATCATTAATCTTACAAATACAGATGCTACACATTGACATACACTAAAAACATGACTCCTAAAATTAAAAATATTTATCCCTCTACCACCTAAAGTCATCTACTGTGCAACTAGTGCTAAATGTGCCCCATACTTTGAGAAATACTCATCAGATCTCCTTCGTTTCATAAGTAATAAAGGTGAGGACCAGAAAGTAAAGTGAGCTATTTAAGGTCACAGAGCTAATCAGGAGC
This sequence comes from Mellivora capensis, assembly GCA_004024625.1. Classification (NCBI taxonomy): domain Eukaryota; kingdom Metazoa; phylum Chordata; class Mammalia; order Carnivora; family Mustelidae; genus Mellivora; species Mellivora capensis. The sequence continues at coordinate 38,404 of PISX010003179.1, read as the reverse complement.
TGAGCTGTAGCCAACCCTTTCTCTCTTTCCTCCACAAACAAAAATCAACTCTTCACCCACCTATACTATTCTTTCCATTACATCAACTATTAAAAAAAAAAGGGGGGGGGAAGACGGTATCTTATTTATTAACTTTTTAGTCAGCTTTCTCCAAATTGCCTTTTTTTCTTTTTGGCAGGTTGTCTTACTGACTCAAAACTGAACTCCCCCTGGAATAAAACTGACCTGGCTATGAAGCAAGGACAGGAACACCAAGGGACAGCAGCCATCTGTCCTGTGCCTGGAAGGGAATGGGGGCTTTACCTGAGGGTTCATGACGGTTGAAAAAAGAATTGAAAAGTCATGAGAAGCACCCCCTTCCCACTCAAAGGACAGCTCAGCTGCCTGGAACCTGTGATGTCCTCTGCTACTGGCTCCATACACCAGAGGACATTCAGACGGTACTCAGAATGGTACTCTCAGACTATTCCCCAAATTAACAAGCAATTTTAAAAAAGAATAGAAGGTGTATTAAGTGGTTTTTTATGAATGGTATTCTGAGCTTAATGCTGACCAAAACCAGAGAACTAATTCACATGTGGAAGTGTCAAAAAAAAAAAAATCTTTAGAGGAAGTGAGTAGAAACAAAGGTAAGGAAAACTGTCCAGTCTGAAATGTGCTAAACTTAAAGAAAGAAGTTTCAACAAGTTTACAAAAAGAGAAAAAGTTAATAGTGGTTTCAGGTAGCCACCAACAAAAAGGAAAAAGAACAGATAACAAAGTTGAAATACATAGAAGTAGGACAAAAACCTGCCCATAAATACCCCCTTTTTCTTCCATTCCTCTCTGTCCACTCAGATACTTCTAGGTTCAGCTCATTCCTCCTCCACAAAGCCTCTTTCTCCTACTCTGACTTAAAATGACTGCTCCTCTTCCGAACTCTATGTACTTGGCAATCATTCATGTGCTGCTTTCCCCCCTCCCAATTCAACCCTAGGCTCCAAGACAGCAGCACTCATGTCAGACATACCTTGGTGTCCCAAGAGCGCCTCCTGTGGAGTAAATAATTAATACACGCTGAGTCAAGGAAGCCAACTAGAAATCACTGTTCTTAGAGGAAGGGGAGACTAGGGCAGGCGTTAAGAATACAGAATCCGAGCATGCACCATAAATTGTACTACACCCAAATCAAATTGAGTTGTAGAATCAACAGGCAAAGTCACCTGAAATTGCAAAAACAGTACAGTACCTGCAAAAGACTTTCTATGGCATGAAAACCTCGAATTAAATTCAGAGCTCCACATAAAAGACTGAGGATAAATGCCACAATCCCTGACAGAGTCGCTGGTTCCAGTCGCTGGTGAGCTGGAAAACAAAAGAAGTGGTTAGAAATGAACACCATTATTCTATGCCAATACCTAAACTTACGTAAAATGAAATTCACTGCTCAATTTAAATGGTCAAACATGGATTAATCTTCATAAATTTATTTATTAACATATTAGTAGTTAATTTTTTTTTAATGCAAAATGTCTGACAACATGATAGCTTTACTGCGTTGAACTCAAGTTCAATTAACTTCTTTTTCTCTATATTTTTAACAGACATCTAACGTGCACTTGGGGTATATAGGCCAAGGAGTGCTCACATCTGGCAACGTATCATGTAAAAAACAAAAACAAAAACAAAAACCTTACTGCCTAAATAGGTCTACCATTTGCAAAGAGTTGCAAGTATTTACAAAGGTGACTTTGCCTGAAAGATCATTGCGTAATTCCTACTTTTTCTGAAAATGCTTAGATAACATTTTTAAGAACAAACACAGCTTGCTTTTTTAAAGCAAAAGTCTCCCTTATTTGGGTTCCAGGTCTATAAATATCATGGGATATAGGGGAAAGCTCCTATATAATCACCAATCTGATCTTCACAGTAGAAAGTCTTACGGCTATGAAGTTCTTGGTCCCGGAGGACCACTTGAAGACCACTACAAATGATAAAACACTAGCTGAAAAAGCAAGTGACCACTTCAACTTCACAAATGCATCCCCTTATCTGTCAGGGTTTCAGCAATGTAAGAAATTTAGTTATACAACAGTTTCACTTTATCATCATCTTGGGCTTAATAAACAACTGAGTCTAAAGGAAAATACAAAACTAAATACATAATCATCTAGACCTCAAAAGGAGACAGAGGAAAAGAGAGGACAAGAGAACTATAGTTAGGTCATTTTATTTAAATCACTGAAGTGTAAAAGCCCTAACAATGAAGTTAATAGGGTGGAACTTTAATATAAAGAAAGGTTTAAAATCTTTGCAACTTATTTGACCATTACAGCAGAAAAGCTTCCCTAAACAGTTCACAGAAACACAAAACCCCACATATCACAGGAAAGTATTTGTTCCTCAAGTTCAGCAGAAAATGCTAAGAAAAAAATGCTGGGAAAAAGTTTCTGAAGTTTCTTCTATGCCCAAGCTGATTGCTGGGTCTCTCAATCAATTTCCTTGAGATTTTAATATGAAAATAAAAAATTAAATATCTCTGTGAAGTATTAATACCAAGTTTTATAGTAGTAGAGGAAAAATAACCCTCACAATTTAAAAATCTTTCCAACTAGTCTATCAATTAGTCATGTTTTGTATCCCTGGTCCATCCTTCCCCAAACCCTCTCTCAGTAGTATGGGAAAACTGGCTTCTAATAAAAAAAGAAATCCTTAATATGGGCCTCAAACATAATACCTGACAACTAAACAGATTATAGAAATCGTACTTCTAAAATATACAAGTTTACCTTACAAAAAAACCCAAATAATATTCTGTATTATAATTAAAAAATATTAGCTGTTTATAGTCAAGTAAAGTATAGCCATTCTTGAATGGGAAAATATTACCATTTTAATGTGTTGATCAGTGTTTAAGAAATAAATAATAGGACTATATAAATTAAGTTTCTAGTATTTATCTCTTGGCCTTCCAGCACTCTCTTTATAATATACCATTTGTTATTATTAAAATTATTTCAAAATGAACAGAAAAATTTTTAAAAGCATAACAGCAAATGACAAGCCTCTTTTAACAAAGACAACACATGTATGATGCTGAAGGAGAGGATGGAGCTGTGCGCAATCACTGTGGGAAAGAAATTCTCAAGTGGAGATTCACCCACTCCCAACCCCATTTCCTTCCCTAGGACCTGTATTAATGGTTACCAAGAGAAAACTCCATCTGCATACAACATGAGGGTGATACTCCCTAAGGACAATTTGTCATGTCAACAACTGAACAAGATATTTAATCACATCTTAATGTATTATGCGTTATCTGCTATTTTCTATTTCAGTAAAACAAATTTTAGACTCATTGTTATCCACAAATGCTTACTTGACACTTCAATCTGGCACCATGATAGGTACTATTAGGTTAAAGTGGATTTGGAACAGTAACAAATGAGAAGCAATGTAGAAAAAAAGTTACTGAATTCAAAAAAGTGTTACCTGGTCAATTTTTGTTTTGTTTTTGCTATTATCATCTTTTGCTACAACACCATTTCTTTACTTAGCCTCTTTGAGCCCAATAATGGCATTTTCACAAAATTAAATTTTTTATGAACCAGTAATTAATGAAGTTTAGACAAGTTCTTAAAGAAGTAAATCTTTTGGAACCAGAGGGCTACTGCTTATAGGGAATTAAGTATTTACTCAGCAAATACTTTTTAGCATAATTTTGTGTAAGATGTTGTGCTTTAGAAAATACAATAAATGATTTGCATAACCTGCCCTCAAGATATTTCTAGTCTTTTGAAGGGAAAAAAAACAGATAAGCTTGTGAAAGTAATAAGCATTCTAAACTAAGAGAGTTAGATTCTGAAGAGGAGGAGAGCTGGATGGCTCAGTCCGTTAAGCATCTGTCTTTGGCTCAGATCATGATACCAGGTTCCTGGGATCAGGTCCTGCACTGGGCTCCCGGCTCAATGAGGAGTATGCTTCCCCCTGCCCTGCTCCTTGTGCTCTCTCTGTCAAATAAATAAATCTTTTTTAAAAAATAAAGAAAAAAGAAATTCTGAAGAGGAAAGATAACTAGGGGGAAGGTGGTGATACAGCAATGGTAAGAAAACCAAGGAAGATCTTTAAAGATGGTTAAAATTTAGACAGGCACGAATGGGAAAAACTGCACCTCTGCAGAAGAGAATGTGAGCATGGGGGTGGAAATGAGATGCAAATAAGAGCATGAACAACAACAACTACAACCACCTCTGCCAATCCTACTAATAGTGTCTGTTCTCAATGTACCAGGCACAAGTGCTTATATACATGATCTCATGTCATCCCTCCAGGAACCCACTGCAGTAGGTACTAGAATTATCCTTATTTTTTTTTAGACGAAACTAAGGTTTGGGGAGATTAGGTAATTTGCCCAAAGTAAGTAAATGAATGGGGGATTTAAACCCAGGTAGCCTGACACTAGACCTCGTGTTCTTAACCACCCTGCCACTGGGCACTGTTACTGGTTCTGTTTGGCTTAAAAGGATATTTATGAAGAGAGGAAGAAAGAAGGTAAAAAAGGGGGGTTGAAGCAAATTAATAGACCATTGTAAATACTAGACTAAAAATTATGAACAAGTTAGACAATGGGGAAACACTGAAGAGCAAGAGACCAATATAGTTAATGCTATGCTTAAGGAATATTAATCTATCAATGGGCTGTAAGGAGATTAAAAGCAGGAAGACAATATTTTCTCAGTGCTTTCTTAGTAGGTATACTTTGTCCCACTTATCCTTCAAAATGAGGTACTTCATAAGGCAGGAATGACTAACTTCTCAGTTTCTGAATTTTTTCATCTGTCAATGGAGGCTAAATAATTTGCTGTAAGTCAGACAGCTAGTAAGTGTCATCTTCACAATTAGCACTTGGGTCTGTAAGACTGCAAAGCCCATGCTCTTTCCACAAATATACCTTAGGGATTCACTGCAAAAGACTGGCTGCTAAAAGGGCCTGAATTTGGATAGTGACAGCAAAAATAAAGAAGAAAGAGGTGAGTGATATCACAGGGGTTAAAACTACTAGACGTGGCAACTAGTAAGATATGGGAAGCAAAAGGGAAAACTTTTTTTTTTTTAAATGTCAAGATTTTAAGTGTGGGTAATTAGAAAGTTAATGGTGCTACCAACAAAGACACTGGAAGAAACTCAGCTTTGATCAAGAATGGAGATTTTTTTTTAAAGATTTTATTTATTTATTTGACCGAGAGAGACACAGTGAGAGAAGAAACACAAGCAGGGGGAATGGAAGAGGGAGAAGCAGGCTTCCTGCTGAGCAGGGAGCCTGATGCAGGCTTGATCCCAGAACCTTGGGATCATGACCTAAGCTGAAGGCAGACGCTAATGATTGAGCCACCCAGGTGCCCCGAGAATGGAGACATTTTAAACATATCAAACTTGTAGTGATAATGAGACATGTTTAATAAGCAATGAAAGAATGAAAGAGTAGCAGAGCTGGAGAAACAGATGTGGTTTGTATCTGAAAGGAAGGGCTGGGATGAGATTACTAGGGAAAGAAGTAGCCCAAGGGCAAATCCTGGGCAAATCTTTGGCAAACAGTACCTTTGCAGGGAGGACGAGGAGTCAGGAAGACAGATTTAGGAGAACAAGAGGAGGAAAGAGCCTCAGAAGCCTAGGAAGGGGAGGCCATCCAGAAGAAAGATAGGGATAACAATGCTTGTGGACAGGCCAAAGACAGTTTGAACTCAAAATGAAAAAAAAAAAATTAGATTTATTTACTAAAAGTTGGTTGTTGACCCTTTATAAAAACAATTTCACAAGAGTGAAGGCAAAATTTAGACTGCAAGAGGCTACATAACTATTGATGGTAAGAGAGAGAAGCAGTAAGTGAATGCTACTGCCTTTAAAGAAAACCAAGATGATAGTGTGACAGATAGACTAGGACTGAGAAATAATAATTTTTCCCCTGTAATGTGGTGGAGGGAGATTTGAATACATTTATAGGTAGAATGAAAAAATTTAGTGTAGAGGAATCAGAAGAGTCAAAAGAAAGGGAAAATGATGAAAGAGAATACCAGAAGAAGCATTATGAAGATTCAAAATGATGGTACTATTCTAACCTTCAAACGTCCTCATAACAACACAGTGCCTATGCTTTGAGCAAAAACAAAGTTCAGGATGTACATACAGTCATTCAATGATGCCCTAAATATATGGAGAAACAGATTTTAGAACATATGAGAGAAATTTCAGGTCCATTCCATCTAAATGAGTATAATTTATTACTAAATTATGACTGAAATTAATTGTATGGTATTAAAAACACACCATTCTTTTCACCAGTGAGGCCCTTTCTTACATCATTACCTGTCAAAACCCTGTATGTTGTTCAAGGCCCTGGGGCCTGAAAGTGGTACTTCCATTTATCTCTGTTTATCTCTTTGGGAACATGTATCACATTCTATCTTGTATCTTACTTATTGGCATGTGTGTGGGGGAGAGAGGGAGAGAGAGAAAGAGAGATTAGGAAATGTATTTGCCTTGTGGGGCAACTGCTGAATAGAGTACCAATCTCAGCCAACTGACAAACTGTCTATAAAATCACATAGGTGGAAAAAGGCTGATTAATCTAGTGTTTATCCTAAAAATAAAGGTGTTAAAGAGACAGAAAAATGTACTGAATTTAGAGTTTTGTGAAGTTTTTTTAAAATAAAAGCAGAATAATAAAATTTAAAAGGTTAGCAACAGTAAATGTTGATGAGAATGTAGAGCAACTGAAACTCTCATACACTGCTTATGAAAATGTAAAATGGTACAACTACTTCAGAAAACCGGCCATTTCTCAAAGTGTCAAACATGTACCTCACTTTTGATTTGGCAAATTCCTCTGCTAGTATTTACTCAAATGAAAAATGTTGGGGCGCCTGGGTGGCTCAGTGGGTTAAAGCCTCTGCCTTCGGCTCAGGTCATGATTCCAGAGTCCTGGGATTGAGCCCCACATGGGGCTCTCTGCTCAGCAGGGAGGCTACTTCCCCCTCTCTCTCTGCCTGCCTCTCTGCCTAGTTGTGATCTCTGTCTGTCAAATAAATAAATATGAAAACATGTTAACAAAAGACAAATATCTGTAGAATCTTTATAACCCCAAACTGGAAATAAGCTAATGTCCATCAGTAGGAGAATGGGCAGAATGTGGCATGGTCATTCAATGACTACTACTCAGCAATAAAAAGGATCAAATCACAGAGACCTACAACATATGATGTAGTACTAAAAGAGGACGAACACAAGAGTACACTATATAATCTTGTTTCTATAAAGTTCTAGAACAAACAAAATTAAAAATAACTAGAGTGTAAAAGATTAGAACACTGGTTGTCTGGAGGTGGGATGGAGATTGGGAAGAGACATGAAAGAACTTCCCAGGGACATGAAATATTCTATATCGTGATAGGGATATGTATTCATTTTTTTCTTATATTTTGTATTTTGATGCTTTGATATCTTGGAGCCTTGCTGACCCTAGAGGACAGCCCTTCCCAGGGCTATCTAATTCCCAGAGATAGCAAACAACTCACCTGCAAGAGTGCTTTTCAAAACCAAATCCCTTAACCCAAAGTCCACACACACTTTACCGCCTCTGTGGGGCTCTCACACTCAGGGCCACTATCCCCCTGCCCGAATCACCCCAGGGTCAGGTATCAGACAACAAAGGACAGCCCTCTATCCCAGAGACTGCCATAAGTACTCAAGCTAGCCAATCTAAACCTGCTTAGCCTGCTTCTCCAGTTCCTTCCTAGGGAAAGCACAATAAAGGCTCTTGCTCATATTTTCCTCCTACTCCCTCACCTCTGGACCAACACCTACACTTCCCTACGTGGGCCTGGGTGGAGTAGCGTGAACCCTTCTCTTGGGATCTGAGTATAACAAGCTACCTTTTCAGTGACAGCTGTCTCCTGATCTGTTGGCCTTACCATACCTGAATAGTAATAAAATCTATACTTTTAAAAAGAGTGTTTTATAAAAATGTATCCATGTGTCTAAACCATATAGCAAAGATATGTGCATTTTAATATGTGCTCCCTGCTCCATGGGGAACCTGCTTCTCCCTCTCCTCCCCGTTTGTGCTCTCTCTTGCTACCTTGGTCTCTCTCTTTCTCTCTCTCTAAGAAATAAATCTTAAAAAAAAAAAAAGATAGAAAAGAAAACCACAGAAGTAAATTATCAACTAGATGAGTGGATAGTGGGTGGGGATACAGAAAAAATAAGAATGGCAAAATGCTGATATAGTTATTATAATTGGGTGACAGGTACATGAAAGTTCATTACACTATTCCGTTTACTTTATAGTTGTTTGAAATTTCTCTATGATAAAATGTTTTTAAAAGAAAAGAAAAAAGGTAAAAGTAGGACCTAGTGTTTAACTTAACATATTGACCCATGATGGACAGCAAAACATCTGTAGACTTCAGAAAATTAGAGAAAATATTCATGCTAGACTGTGCGGGGAGGGGTCAAAAGGTCAGAAAGAGATAAAGTCAAGAAACCAAATGTAACATAGTCTAACAGAGAAAACGGCCTGAAGAGTAATGTCTGTCAAATAACTATTAACCAAATTCCAAAATAAAGTAAATAATTTTATTCAAGAAAGAAAATAGGAAAACATACTTAAACTCAGAGATTATAGAAAGTATTACCCAGGTTTCATCTGGATTAAAAGAAAATTTTATGTGAGTATTAAAATAAGTTCTGTGAATTACTTTAAAAACTTCTCTTTCTTAAAATTTCTTCTCTCTCTTTCTTAAAACAATTATCAAATCCCAGATGTCCCTCCATCTTCCAGTTTCTGCTGTCTGGTGATCCAAGATATCACTGCAGACTACAGGTCAGAGTGGGGACTTAGAGAAGTCAAACAATACATGAACTTTCTAACAGAATTTCTCTCTTGGTAGGTCAAGTTGGATGGACCCCTACCCCAAATTAAAGACTAATTTTCTAGATCCTGAGTGTATACATTAATGGACAGACACTCTGGCAGCAACACTGACTGCCATATCTATGGAATTAGAACTATTAGAGAAGGAAAAGCCAATGGAAGCCATGGAGCTTCCCCCACCCAAACATCATCAAAATATTAATCCCTAAGGTAAATGCAGAAATCAGTGTCATCATCCAAGACTTATTAAAATATGCACAGACAGTGATTCCTACTACACACCCATTTAACTCTCCAGTTTAAGGCTCCAAAATGAGAGTGTCTTAGAGGAAGACAACAGATTACTGTAGGTCCCAACTGCACATGCTTTTCCATATGGAACAATCAACTAATTCCATGACATGTAGGTGCTAATTTGCTAACACTTTCTTCTCTACCTAATAAACAGAGAAAATCAGAAGCATTCTGCTTTTACCTGATGAAGATAGCAGGGCATAGGAGCACCTGGGGGGCACAGTCAGTTAAGCATCCAACTCTTGATTTTGGCTCAGGTCATGATCTCTGGGTTGTGAGACTGAGCCCCATGTCAGGCTCCACACTGAGCATGAGTCTGCTTGGGATTCTCTCTCCCTCTCCCCCTTCCCCCAGCACTCCCTTCAGCTCTTGCTCAAAAGAGAGAGAGAGAGAGAGAGAGAGAGAGCAGCACATTTAGTACATTTACTATATTGCCACCAGGTTATATCAACTCTAAGCCAGAGATTAGTATGTAGCAGGGGTTGGCAAACTACGATCCACAGGTCAAATCCAGCCCACCACCTGTTTTTGTAAACAGAGCTTCACTGCAAAACAGCTTTACCTATTCTTTCACACATTGTCTATGTTTGTTTTTATATTATACCAGCAGAGTGAAGTAGTTGCAAGAGAGACCATTTAGCCTATAAAATCTAAAATATTTGCTATCTGGCCATATATAGAAAACGTCTGCTGACTCTTGGCCTATAAGGACCCAACAACTTAACACCTCCTGAAACATTATACTAATCCATTTTGTTGATAACCTCATGCTGCCAGGATCTGAAGAACAGACAGCAGATACCCTGAGACAATACATGTATGGAAGAGTATGGAAAATAATAACAAAATTATAGGAGCCTACCACCTCAGTCAAGTTTCTGAAGGTTAATGGTCTCAAGTGTACTGAATGTAAAAGTCAAGATGCACCTTGCAAGCCATACCACTAAGAAAAGATATGCTGCTGAGTATGCCTTTCTAGATTTCAAAAGCAACATTACAAGACTTGGGTAAACTGCTCCAACATGTTTACTGAATAACAATGGTCGAAGAGAGCCAAAGCAACTCAAAGATCTAGACTGCATTACAGGACATTTTGCCACTCAGCCCTTATGACTCACGGATCTAATGGTGTTCAAAATATTTGCAGAACATAAAGATAATGTTTTGAATCTGTAGCAAATTCAGAAAGAAGAATCATAAAAGAGGCTCCTGGGTTTTGAAGCAATGACATGGCCCTTAGGCAAAAAAAAAAAAAAAAAGTTTTCATTTCAAGAACTAGTTCCTGGCTTCCTTTTTGGCCATGCTTTTACCTGATGAAGATAGCAGGGCACAGGAGCACCTGGGGGGCACACTTTTCATAGTGGCCCTACCATGAACTATCAGGTATATACTATAAACCCTAAGGCACCTGCTAAAACAAACAAATGAAATGAAGAGGTATAATAAGTCAACCAAGAACAGAAAAGGGATCAAATAATAATTTAAAGGAAGGCAGAAAAATAGAAAAGGGTGACTAAAAGCAGATGGGATAAAAAGAAAACAAACAATCATGATGGTAGGTTTGAACCCAACCATGTGGGGGCACCTAGCTGGCTGGTCAGTGGAGCATATGACTCTTGATCTTGTGGTTGTGGGTTTGAGCCCCAAGAGGGGTGTAAAGCTTATTTAAAAATAAAATCTTAAAAAAAAAAAAAGCCCAACCACATAATAAACACATTAAATTTAAGTGGCCTAAACACCTAAATGAAAAGGCAGATACTGTCAAACTGGATTTTTTTTCCCCAACAGACTCAACTAAATAATACCTAAAAAGCAACCACTGTAAATAGAAAGACACAAAAATGTTTAAGGAAAAAAGACAGAAAAAGATACACCATTACAATACTACTTGAAAAAGTTAGAGTGACTGTATTACTAAAGTAGATTGCAGAACTAAGAATATTATTAGGTATAAAAGAAGGTCATTTCAAAATGACAAAGGAGTCCATGCATCAAGAGAACAAAACAATCCTAAATATTTAACAAGCTTTAAAATACTTAAAACAAAAACTGACAGAGACCTAAAAGGAGAAAGATACAAATTCACAAATATAGTCAAAGTTCACCACCACCTTCTCAATAACTGAGAGCCTACAGAAAATCAGAAAGGATATGAAAGATTTGAACATTATCAACCAACTTGATCTAAATGACATGTATAGATGTCCACCCTACAATAATAGAATATACATTCTTTTCAACACAGAACACAGAAAAATGGCCAAGATAAAACATATTCTGGGAGAGTAAAACAAGTCTCAATAAACTTAAAAGAGTTAGAATCATACAAAATTTGGTACCTGACCATATGGAGTTAAGTTATAAATCAAGAAATGAAAGATAACTGGAAAAATCTCTAAATTCTTAAAACTATGTAACACATTTCTAAACAATCCATGGATCATAAAAGAAACCAAAAAGGAAATTAAAAAGCATTTTAAATAGTATGAAAGTGAAAATACAATATATTAAACTTTATGAATGTAGCTAAAGCAATATTTATAGGAAAATATATACTATTAAATGCCTATTTAAAAAGAAGTAAGATCTCAAATAAAAAAATAACCTCCACTTTTTTTTTTAAATAACCTCAACTTCTGCCTCAAGAACCTAGAAAAAGAAGAGCAAATTAAACCCTAAGTGAGCAGAAGACAGGAAGTAGTACAAATCAGATCATAAATCAATGAAATAAAAAAAAAACAATAAAAAGGTCAATGAAACAAAAAACTGGCTCTTTAAGAAAACCAATAAAAACACTAAGCTCTAATAAAAATGACCAGGAGAAAAAAGCAAAAGACAAAAATTTCCATTATCAGAAATGAGAATGATTGTATCACTACAATGCTACAGATATTAAAGGGATAAGAGAGTATTAACTTATGCCAAAAAATTCATTAACTTAGGCAAGATGAACAGACTCCTTCAAAAAATCAAACTACTAAAACTCACTCAAGAAACAGATAACTTGAACATTCATTAAAGGAATCGGTTTGTAGGGAGGCCTGGGTGGCTCAGTTGGTTAAGCGGCTGCCTTAGGCTCAGGTCATGATCCCAGCGTCCTGGGATCAAGTCCCGTATCAGGCTCCTTGCTCGGCAGGGAGCCTGCTTCTCCCTCTGCCTCTGCCTGCCACTCTGTCTGCCTAAGCTCGCTCTCTTGCTCTCTCTCTCTCTCTCTGACAAATAAATAAATAAAATCTTAAAAAAAAAAAAAAAGGAATTGGTTTGTAGTTAAAAACCTTTCCACAAAGAAAACCAGACGATCAAAAAGCTTCACGATACTGAACAAAGAAGAAATAAAAATTCTACAGAAACATTTCCCAAAAAATGGAAGAAAAGGAAATATATCTCCCAATCTATTCTAAGACCAATGTTAATCTGATAGCAAAACCAGACAAAAACAAAGGAAAACTATAAACCAATTCCCACATGAAAACATATATAAAATTTTTAAATGTTAGCAAATTGAATCTCACAATATATAAAAAGGATAATATGACCAAGTGGGGTTTATCACAGAAATGCAAGGTTGGTTTAACATTTGGAAAGCAATCAATGTAATTTACCACATAATGACTTTAAAAAGAAAAATCATACAATCATTTCAATAAATAAATTTAGACAAAGTGACACAATACAATTTTCATTTCTGATACGAACCATACATCAAACTGGGAATATAAAGGCATTTTATCAACTGGATAAAAAAGCATTTACATAAACCCTAAGTTAACATCATATTTAACCGTGAAAGACTGAATGCTTTCCCTGCTGAGATCAGGAACACCAAAAGGATAGCCACTCTTGCCATTTCATTTTTTCAGTATATTTTTGTTAAGCACAGAATTCCACATTTGTAGTTATTTTCTTTTAACCATCAGAAGATATCTAAATGGTCTTCTGGCTTCCATGACTCCTAGGAGACCAGGGGTGTGTGTGTGTGTGTGTGTGTGTGTGTGTGTGTGTGTAATGGTTTGTGTTCATGTAATCCAAGTGCCTGGTGATTTATGCCTGGTTACTTCACTGTTACCAAACATTCTATTTTCAAAATATGGTTGTAGATATAATTTGAAGCTTATGTGACTATTTCCTCTAGGAAACACATTTGTTTGCTTCTGCCAGTATATTTGGAGCATAGCACTGTGGAATTCACTCAATCCAATTTTAGAGACCAATATGATTCAAAACTAAGCTGCAGTCCTCATAAAAGACTGTCTACTTTATACTGCTGCCTACCTATATTCCTAGAGTGCCAACATCTAAAACCCAAACCCAAAGCTGGGGTGGGGGCTTGGTGGACCCTACTTTCTAAACACTGTCTCCCTAGTCTTGAGTGGCTGTTACAACTGTTCCCTCCAGTATGGTAAGAGCCCCAAAAGAAAAAATAGCTCCAAACATTAAGCTCATCTCCATAGGCCTCCATCCTCTTCTGTATCCCAGTAATTCTTAATCTTGTTGGATATCCAAAGACTTCAGGAAGATTATATTTTAAATTCTGTATCATATCAGACCTACATATTCTTTTTTTTTTTAACCTACATATTCTATAGAATATATGCATTCTACTCACCTTTCCTACATGTATTTTGTGGAACTATTGGTCTGAATTGCCTACTCCATCACTATTGGAAAAAGTCTTCAAAGTAGTAACTCTCTCATTAATTACTGATTTTAAAAAATGAAATATAGGGGCACCTGGGTGGCTCAGTGGGTTAATAAGCCTCTGCCTTCGGCTCAGGTCATGATCTCGGGGTCCTGGGATCGAGACCCGCATCGGGCTCTCTGCTCAGCAGGGAGCCTGCTTCCTCCTCTCTCTCTACCTGCCTCTCTGCCTACTTGTGATCTCTGTCAAATAAATAAATAAAATTTAAAAAAAATTTGAAATATAATCTGAATACAATAATAAAACTCACCCTTTAAAAGTATATAATTCAGGGGCACCTGGGGAAGCACAATTGGTTAAGCATCCAACTCTTGATTTTGGCTCAGGCCATGATCTCAGGGTTGTGAGATCTACCTCCACGTCAGGCTCTGTACTAAGCATGGAGCCCGCTTAAGATTCTCTCTCTCCCTCTCCCTCTGCCCTGCTCCTACTCGCAAACACACATGCATTTTCTCTAAAAATAAAAGTATATAATTAAGAAGATTTTTAATATTTATAGAATTGTGCAATCATTATCTATTCCACAATCTCCATCACCTCAAAAAGAAATCTCATAAGCATTAGTAGTCACTACCTAGTTCCCTGTACCTCTCCAACTCCTGTCAACCATTAGGCTACTTTCTGTCTCTATGGGTTTGCCTATTCTGAACACTTTGTATAAATGAAACTGTAAATATATGGCCTTTTGTATCTGGCTTCTCTCACTTAGCATGATGTTTTTAAGGTTCATCCATGTTGTATCATGCATCAATACTTCATTCCTTTTTAACTCCTTAATATTCAGTTGCATGTATATACCATATTTTGTTAATTCATTCATCAGATGATGGATGTTTGCATTATTTCAACTTCTTGACTTCTATGAATCATAGTGCTATAAATATTCACGTACAGATTTTTATTCAGACTTACATTTTCAACTCACAATTTTCAAGGATGAGAATTGTGAGGTCATGTGGTAACTCTATATTTACCTTTTTGAGGAACTTCCACAGTATTTTCCAAAGCAGCTCACCATTTTGCAACACTATCAGCATTATAGGAGGGTTCCAATTTCTCCATATCTTTGCTAATACTTTACTATTTTTTAAAACTACAGCCATCCTAGTGGGTGTGAAGTGGTATCTCCTTTTCATTTTGCTTTCCATTCCATGATGACTAATAACATGGAACATCTTTTCATGTGTTAATTAGCCAGTTGCACATTTTCTTCATAGAAGTATCTATTCAAATCCTTTTCTCATTTAAAAACTGATTATCTTTTTATTATTATTGTTGTTACTTATATATTCTGGATACAAATCCCTTGGGAAATATATGATTTTTCTGTGGATTGTCTTCAATTTATTGATAGTGTCTGTTAAAGAACAAAATTTTTAACTTTGGGGGCATCTGGATGGTTCAGTCAGTTAAGCATTAAGTGTCTGACTCTTGGTCTCAGGGTTGTGAGTTCAAGCCCTGCACTGGACTCCACACTGACCATGAAGCCTACTTTAAAAAAAAAATTTTTTTTTTTTAGATTTTATTTATTTATTTGACAGACAGAGATCACAAGTAGGCAGAGAGGCAGGCAGAGAGAGAGGGGGGAAGCAGGCTCCCTGCCAAGCAGAGAATCTGACGCGGGGTCATGACCTGAGCTGAAAGCAGAGGCTTTAACCCACTGAGCCACCCAGGCACCCCACCTAAAAAAATTTTTTTTAACTTTGATGAAGTGCACTTTAATTTTTTTCCTTCACTGTGTTTTTGGTGTCAAGTCTAAAAAACCATTGTCTAATACAAAGTCACAAAGATTTACACCTATGTTTTCTTCTAAAAGTCATATAGTTTTAGTAGTTAAATTTAAGTCTTTGATTTTAGTTTTTAAAATTTTTAAGGTAGGGGTCCAACTTCATTCTTTTGCATGTGGATATCCACTTGTCCCATCATCATTTGTTGAAAAGTCTATTCTTTCACCACTCTCTTGGCATCCCTATTAAAAATTAATTGACTATAAAGTAAGGGTTCATTTCTGCTTGGAAGTGTGAATCCTTCATTTTTATTCTTTTTCAAGATGATTTTGACTATTTTGGCCTGTGGTATTTCCAAATAAATGTTAGGATCAGCTTGTCAATTTCTGTCAAAAAGACAGCTGAAATTTTCAGAGACTTTGCTGAATCTATATATAAGCTGGAGAAGTATAGCCAGTTTTAACAATATTGTCTTCAATGAACATGGGACAACTTGCCATTAATTTAGGTTTTATAAATTTCTTTCTATGTTTTGTAGTTTTCATTTTAAGGAATTTTCTCTCTTTCAAATTGCAAATATAAAGTATAATCTGTCTTGTTTCATCAGTAGTTCCTAGGATTTTCTTAATTTCATTTTCAGATTGTTCATTACTGGCACATAGAACATAAATGATTTTTGTATATTGGTCTTGTATCCTGCAACCTTGCTAAAGACATTGGTTTTAATAGTTTTTTTTAGTGGAATCTTTAGGATTTTCTGTTTAAGATCATGTTATATATGAAGAGTTATTTTATTTCTCCCTTTGCAATCAGATGCTTTTTTTTTTTTTCCTTTTCCTTGCTTAACTGCCCTATCTAGAACCTCAGATACCATGTTGAATAGAACTAGCAAGGAGTGCCTGGGTGGTACAGTCAGTTAAGCATTTGACTCTTGGTTTCAGCTGGGGTCTGAACTCAGAGTCATGAGGATCAAACCCAGTTTTGAGATTCACACTCATCAGGAGTCTGCTAGAGTTTCGTCTCTCCCTCTGCCCCCCAACCACATTTGCTTTTGCTCTCTCAAATAAATAAATCTTAAAAAAAAAACAAAACACTACTAAGAGCAGACATTGTTGTCTTGTTCCTGATCTTAGGAGAAAGCATCAATCTTTCACCATTACATCTGAGTTTAGCTTGGGTTTTCTGCAGATGACCACACTGAACATGTTTCTTTCTATTCCTAGTTTGTTGGATTTTTTAAAAAATATTTTTTATTTATTTGACAGACAGAGATCACAAATAGGCAGAGAGGCAGGCAGAGAGAGAGTGGGAAGCAGGTTCTCTGCTGAGCAGAGAACCTGATGTGGGGCTCGATTCCAGGACCCTGAGACCATGACCTGAGCTGAAGGCAGAGGCTTAACCCACTGAGCCACCCAGGCGCCCCTTGTTGGGTATTTTTAATAATGAAAGACTGTTGGGACTTTTTAAAAATGCTTTTTCTTTATCTACTGAGATGACCATGAGATTTTGCTTTTTTATTCTGTTGATACTGTATATATTAATTGATTTTCAGATGTTAAACCAACCCTGTATTCCTGGATGAATCCCACTTGGTCACAGTATATAGTAATTTTTATGTGGCTGGATTTGTTCTGCTGGCATTTTTTTTGAGGACTATGGTCCATATTCATATGAGATATTATTAGTCTGTAGTTTTCTTTTCTTGTGATATCTTTATCTAGTTTTGTATTAGGATAATACTGGCCTCAAAGAATGGGTTGAAAAGTTTTCCCTCTCTTCCATTTTTTGGAAGAGTTTCTAAAGAACTGGTTAATTCTTAAACTGGTAAAATTCTCCAGTGAAGCCATTTCAAACTAGAGTTTTCTTTGTCAGTGGTTTCTCTTTTTCCCTTTTTTTTTTTAAGATGTTATTTATTTATTTGATAGACAGGGATCACAAGTAGGCAGAGAGGCAGACAGAGAGACAGAAAGGGAAGCAAGCTCCCCGCCGAGCAGAGAGCCCGATGCAGAGCTTGATCCCAGGACCCTGGAATCATGACCTGAGCCGAAGGCAGAGGCTTTAACCCACTGAGCCACCCGGGCGTCCCTCCCCTTTTTCTTTTTTTAAAGATTTTTATTTTTAAGTAATCTCTACACCCAAAAGAGTCCCATTCACCCATTTAACCAGCCAGGAACCCCTGTCAGTAGTTTCTCTCTTTCTCCCTCCCTCTCTCTCTCCTTTTTTTTTTTTTTTTTCTCTTTCCGTTCTGGAATTTTATTTTTTTATTTTTTTTTAAAGATTTTATTTATTTGACAGAGAGGAGTGGGCACACACAAGCAAGGGAAAAAGCAGAGGGAGAGGGAGAACCAGGCTCTTGTCTGAGCATGGAGCCCAACGCAGGGCTTGATCCCAAGACCCTAGATAATGACCTGAGCCGAAGGCAGATTTTTAACTGACTGAACCACCCAAGCAACCTGGTAGTTTCTTATTAGTAAATTAATCCCTATTCTTGGATACAGTTTATTTATTTCTTCTTGAGTCTGTTTTAGTAGTTTGTGTATCTCTAAGAATATGCCCATTTCATCAAAGTTGTCTAATTCATCAGCACACAACTGTTCAGTGTTCCTTTAAAATCCTTTATTTTGTATTGTAAGATCAGTAGAAATATCCTTTCATTTCTGATTCTAGTAATTTTTTTTTCTTGGTCAATCTAGCTAGAGGTTTGTTAATTTTATCTTTTCAAAGAACCAGTTTTTGGTTTTATTGATTTTTCGCTATTCTATTTTCTATTTAATTTTCATTTCATAATCTTAATTATTTCCTTTCTCCTCTTTATTTTAGGTTTAATTTGCTTTTTTTCTATTATCTTTAGGCAGATAATTATTCGAGATCTTCTTTTTTTTAAAAAAAAGGTATTCATAGCAATAAAATTTCCTCTAAGTACAACTTTAGCTGCATCTCAGATTTTGTTATATTGTCTTCATCTTCATATATTTTGTCTTCATCTTCATTCATCTCCCAGTATAAATTCCCCTTTTGATTTCTTTTTTGACCCATTTATTATTTAGGAGTGTATTGTTTAATTACCACATATTTGAGTTTCACAAATTCTTTTGTTATTAACATCTAATTTCATTTCACTGCAGTTACAGAATATACTTCGTATTATTGTTAGCCTATTAAATTTATGAAGGTTTTGTATTTTAATGGCTTAGCATAAAGTCTACCCTAGAGGAGAATGTTTCACATATACTTAAGAATATATTTTCTAATGTTAACTGGAGTGTTCCAGAGCTGTTAGATTTAGTTGGTTTATGGCATTGTTCAAATCTTCTGTTGCCTTGTTTATCTTCCGCCTATTCTATCCATTATTGAAAGTTGGGTATTAAGTCTTCAACCATTACTGTTTAAGTGTCTATGTCTCCCTTCATTTCTGGCAGATTTTGTTTCATGTATTTGAGAGCTTTGTTGTTAAATGCACCTATGTTTTTATAATTGTCACATATTGATTAACTTTTTATCATTATCATTATAAAATGTCCTTCTTTGTCTCTAGTAGCAAATTTTGTCCTAAAACCCATTTTGTCTAATATCAAAAAGCCACTCCACCTCTCTTTCAATTACTATTTGCATTACATGTTTTTTCCCCTTTAACTTTCAATCTATTTCTACCTTTTGATTTTTTTAAGCCACTTTTATAATTATTTATTTATTGACAGACAGAGACCACAAGTAGGCGGAGAGGCAGGCAGAGAGCGAGAGGAGGAAGCAGGCTCCCTGCGGAACAGAGAGCCTGATGTGGGGCTCAATCCCAGGACCCTGGGATCATGACCTGAGCCGAAGGCAGAGGCTTTAACCACTGAGCCACCCAGGCGCCCCTAATTTTCAACTTTTGATTGGAATGTTTCATCCACTCACATTTTTAAATCCAATCTCATTAATTACTGACATAGTGATTTACATATGCCATTTTACTTATTTCTTTATGTGACATGCCCTTTTTTGCTCTATTTCTCCTTTATTCTATCATTGCATTAAATCAATGTTTTATACTGTAGCACTTTAATTTCTTTAATGATTTTCACTATTTTTTAAGTGATTTGCTTAGTGGCTACTCTAGGACTTCCCATATATGTCTTACCAGAAATAGCTTCATATTTGTACTAACTTAATTCCAAAGAGCTATAGGAACATTACTCCTATAAAGTGCTATTCCTTTTCTTCCCTTTTTGTGGTATTGTTGTATACAAATTACATCTATAAACATTACAAACCCCAAAATACAATGTTAACAATTATTACTTTACATAATTTTATGTCTTTTAGAGCAGCTAATAGGACAGCAATATTTATGTTTTATTAATATAAATTCTTATCACTTCTGGCTTTCTTCATTTGTTCCTGTGGATTCAAATTATCATCTGGAGTCATTTCTTTAGCCCAGTGAAGTTTTGCTCCCATCCACCTCCTGTGTGCTGTTATGAAAAATATATATTACATTTCTATACATTATAGGCCAACAGTACATTAGTTTTATACACTCACTTTTTATATCAGTCAACAAAACAAAGGAAAAAATGACTGTCTTATAATTACCTTTACTGTTGTTCTTTGATTTTGTTGGTGTGGGTTCAAATTACTTTCTATATCACTTGTCAGCCTAAAGAATTTCCTTTAGTAATTCTTGTAATATGAGTCTGCCAGCAACAATTCTCTCAGCTTCTGCTATCTGCAAATGTCTTTATTTCACCTTATTTTTGAATGATAGCTTTGCTAGATATAGGATTCTTGACTGATACTTTTTTCCTTCTTTGAGCATTTTGTACATGTTGTCCCACTGCCTCCTGATTGGCACTGTTTCTGTTGAGAAGTCAGCTGTTAATCTTACTGGGGTTCCCTTATAAGTGACAAGTTGTTTTTTTTCTCACTGGTTTCAAGATTTTCTCATTGTCTTGATCTCCCAGATTTTTAGTATGATTCATCTATTTGTGGACCTCTTGCATGGTTATTTGGAACTCAATGAGCTTCCTGGAGGAGTAATGTTGTTGAGTAAATCCGGAAACTTTTCAGCCATTATCGCTTCAAATACTTTTTCTGCCCCTTTCCCTCTCTCCTCTCTTTCTGGTTCTCCCATCATGCATATACTGGTGTGCTTAAGTGCCCCACATTTTTGTGAGGTTCCATTCATTCTTCTCCCTTCTTTTTTCTCTGTTCTTTGGACTGCAAAATCTCTACTGATTTATCTTCAAATCTGCTAACTTTTGCTACTGTCAGTTCAATTCTACTGCTGAGCCCTACTAGTAAATATTTTATTTCAAGTATATTGGCTTAATTCCAGAAGTTTCAGCTGGTTCTTCTTCTTTATAATTTCTATTTCTTTATTGATATTGTCTATTTGATACAACATCATCATACCTTCCTTACTTCTTTAATCATGGTTTCCTTTAGTTCTCTGAACATAGTTACAATGGCTACTTCAAAGTCTTTGTTAAATCTGACATCTGCTCACTCTCAAAGGCAGTTTCTATTGCCTGCCTTTTCCCACTCGTATATGGATTATACTTTCCTCTTCCTCTACATGTCTTGTATTTTTTGTTGGAAATTGGACATTTTAGAAAACATATTATAACAACTATGAGTACTGATCCACCTCCTCTCTCCTGGGGCTTGTTACTGGTATTTGCCTGTTTTCATTTTTTGTTTCCTGATTGACTGGATTATTTTACTAAAATTTGCATCCCCCTTTCTCCCATAATTTGAATTAATCAACTGAAGAAATGTATTCAGTCCTGAATGCCACATTTGAAGAATACTAACAAACTAAAGCACACAGAGAAGCAGCTTCCAGGATGGGGAGGGTTTCAAAATGTCACAGAACAAAAGGCTAAGGAAACTGATTATATCTGCAATTGACCATAGTAATAGGATAGAAAGAACACAGAGCTGCTGATTTCAAAGTTCTGAAGTGCTATTCTGGCATAGCTGACGAGCGGAGAAAAAGTCAGAGAACTTAGACAAGTTAGAATTACATGGAATTTTTTAAACAAGCAACTCAACAATGGCATATGCTACCTTATACAATAATGAGGTTTCCATTTTTAAACAGAAGTTCTCTATTGTTACAACTGTTGAGTATGGTATTTCTTGTTTGGGAGGGTAGGTTTGGGTAGATAATCCCATTTTCTGTGATAATCAAGAAACCTGGCCTTGAATGTAGCCATTCTGATATAATGCAAAACACTTACATGTACATAAATATATATTACAAATAAACTATTATTCACTTCTTGAAAACAAATTATAAAGAAATATTTAAGAAACAATTAAGAAAAATTCTTAAACATGTCCCTAGCAGAGTTCCTCTGAGATTGCTATTTAAAGTATTTTCCTGATTAGTCACATATCTGGTAGATTACTGTATAAACTACTGGGAGAATTACTTTAAATTTCTACATTCTCTCATGTACTTGCTTTAAAATATTGGAAGAAAGTAATTAATTTACAAGAGTTACTCAGTTCTTACAAAAGTTTTTATAAATGAAATAACTGAGATCCATAACTCACCAGAAGAAATCTTACCAGCACCTTTATAGTCAATAGAAAATGCAGATGTGACTCCATTAGCCAACCCCAGTTCACACATGGAAATTTGATAAGGGGGCCTCAGCTTGATTTCCATCTGCATGTCAGACAGATTTATCTTTGTTGAAAGAGACCTGGGATTATTATATCGCTGCTTGGTCCTTTGAATGAAGTTATCTATGCAAAATAAAAATAAATATCCTTGCAGTCATTTGTTAATTAATTTGAGAGTGTGATGTTTATAGAATAAATTCTGCAGATCAACAGTTTAATTTTTTGTCCAAAAACTACTCAATCTGGGGCGCCTGGTGGCTCAGTTGGTTAAGCAACTGCCTTCAGCTAAGGTCACGATCCTGGAGTCCCAGGATCGAGTCCCGTATGGGGCTCCCATCTCCACGGGGAGTCTGCTTCTCCCTCTGACCTTCTCGCCTCTCATATTCTCTCTCACTGTCTCTCTCTCTCAAATAAATAAATAAAATCTTAAAAAAAAAACAAAAACTACTCAATTTGTCATGGAATATTCAAATATTATTTGTGTTTAATAGTTTATATATCATGGAGTCATCAGTGTTTCACTCCAGAAATTATATTTTAGAAATAATTATAAATAAAATAAGGATTTAACACTTCATGACTGTGGACTTTCTACTATAATATTCCCTTCAAGGAATTACTTTAAATTAAAAAACAAACAAAAAAAAACAGCTTTAATTTTAAACCAAAGTCTTAATTTTTATATGGTTTCATCTCTCACAAAATATTAAGTCTGTCAGTGTTTACCAATTGTAATTACATAAGAACATATGCTGTAAATTGCATATTCTTATAAACCTGTTATATTTATTGCTTTCACCATTAGAATGTATGTTTTAAACAATGAATTTAGTGAAATCAATAAAAGACATTTTCTAAATATCTTCCGATTTTACTTTCATTATTTACAACTCTGTTTTACTTTTTTCTCCTCATACACCAGGAGTCAAGCAAACTAATGCCCAGAGGCCAAAGTGAGCCTGCTGACTGCTTATGTAAATAAAGTTTTATTGGAATATAACTATACTCATTCATTTATGTATTGCCTATGGCTGCTTTCAAGCCACAGTGGCAGGGCTGAGTAGTTGTGACAGAGACCATATGGTCCTTAAAGCTTAAAATATGTACTATCTGGTACTTTCCAGCAAATGTTTGCCAACCTCCGTTCTACATTAAGCAGACTATAAAAGATTATCACATAAACACAGAACTCTGAATCTCTGGCTTATAAATTTCTCATTGAGAGATTGTCCTCTCGGATTAATTCTTTGTGCCAATAATCACAATCCCCTCCACAGCCCAAACACAATTTTTTTCAAATGGGCCAGAGGAAGTTGCCATAATTTAGTGACCATTTGTCAAGTTATTCTATCAAAAGCAGGTAGTAGCAGAATTTTCTGAGTTTTTCCCCTGGCTCCCAGTATTATATGAAAAATCATTTATGACTGGATAGAGACAGGATAATGGAAAGGAAAAAAAAATCAGGCCCTTACCAAATTCAATGAAACAGTATGGTCTGATAGCAGTATTTGTCTTCATCATGTTATAAGTAGTAATGAACTCCTTCTGAAGCTCATCCAGGAAAGAGAAGGTCAGAACATTTGGGTAATTTTCAGTGCACAACATCATGTAGCTCACTCCCAGAGAGCTAATAAAACTACAGTGTAAAAAACATTCGTGTTAAAATTTCAAATTAAATCAAGGTAATTTGTTGCTTCAAAAGACTGGTTCTATACAGCATAAATTGCTGCTACAGTGGCAATGAAGATATTAACATTTATTATATATTCCAGCAAAAAAAAAATAAGGAAACCAAAATATAATACTACCTTCAGTTGCAGTTAAAAATAGCAGATAAAAAATTGGAATGTACCTACAGAAGGACACACACTACTATTCTAACACTTCAATTATTTATCACTTGGGGTAGAAAACCGGCAAAGAATATACAAACATACCCCTGGGGCAAATAATATATGTTAATAAAAATAATTAATAAATTTTAAGAAAAGAATATACAAATATATAAGGATTACAGAGAGCTTAACATTTAACTATTCAACCTAGTGGGATTTAATCCTGTTTGAATCAAGAATTCTTGCGGCACCTGGGTAGCTCAGTGGGTTAAAGCTTTTGCCTTCGTCTCAGGTCATGATCCCAGAGTCCTGGGATGGAGCCCCGCATCAGGCTCTTTGCTCGTGGGGAGCCTGCTTCCTCCTCTCTCTCTGCCTGCCTCTCTGCCTACTTGCAATCTCTGTCTGTCAAATAAATAAATAAATCTTAAAAAAAAAAAAAAAAAGAACTCTTTGGAGATTCTGGTTAAAGTTATGGACACCCTCCTCAGAAAACTGTCCAAACACACAACCTGCCACACAATTTCAGGTTGGTCACTGACCTCCTGATGTCATCCACTGATTCCAGAAATAAATCTTCTACTTCACAGAATAATGAAGTATGAACCACTGGTTAAATACGAGTAATTGAGGAGTTTATAAGAACAAGTAGTGGAGTAGAAAGGAGAACTCTTGCTTACAACAGAATGCTGAGTTCCAACTGGTAAATGTGTAGGTAGTGCTTAACTGGAGAAATCAGCATTTTTGCAACCAACACAGTAAAGACTGGATCAAGCAAGGACAATCAATGAATGGTAAATCCAGGTGGAAATTTTGGTGAGCAGCAGAAAATTTTGCATGGTTTTAAAAATGTCTTCCCATGGATTACTTATTTGTTGCAAGGGGAAAATATTTATTATACAGCAGAAACTAGACAACATCTTGACTAATGAGTACTCTAACATTACTAATGAAGGGTAGATGGAATTCCTGTGCCTTCAGTTGTGATATCCTCAGAAAGACATTATCAGCTATATAGTATTCTAGCCAAGAATGCATAATCTGATTCTAATTCTGAAAGAATATCAAAATGATCAACACTCTATTTTTAAAAAGAGGGGGCTTTTTAAAAATCTCAATGTTGTAAAGAAGAAATAAAGGTTGTAAAATGTTTCTGATCAAAGGAAGCTAAAGAGACAAAACTAAACAAAATACCTAAACCTGATCTGGATCCTGAGCCAGAGAAGGGGAAAATGCTATTAAAGGACATCTCTGGGTCAACTGACAAAAATGGAAAACGGGCAGTAGATTCAAGTAGGATATCAATATTACTAGAGCTGATATCTGTTCCATTGTTAAGAGAATACCCTTAATCTTAGAAAATACACCCCAAAGTAGTGAGGAATAAAGGGGCATGGTATTTTAAGCTTCTCTCAAATGATTCAGACAAAAATAAATCAGGTAGGTAGGAAGATAAAAACGATAAACTAAATGGGGTAAAATGTTAACAAAAGTTGACTCTGGGAAAGGTATTATGTATTATCATTCTTATTTATACAATTTTTCTCTAAGTTTGAAATCATTTCTAAATAACAAGTTAAAAATTTTTTTAAACTTCTAATTAAGCAGTGAAATGTTCAAATTAGCCTCAAGTTCTCTTGAAAAAAAAAATTCTAAAGTGTATAACCCCTTAAAATAAGCAGGGAATGGGACACAAATTAACCCTACTTAGTGAATCCTCTAAACATTCTTTTATAGAACTGTCAATGTAGATCATCTAGATCAGGGGCAGCAAACAGAGCACAAAAGTTATTATCTCCCACTCCAGTGAAAGACACTGCTAATCTAGCACAGCAATCTTTACTGAACAAACCTAGATCCAAACTGGATTCCCCTCCCTTCTTTTTTCTCTAATAATGTAGAAGTAGAATTTATTATTTTAAATTTAATACGTAGAATATATTCACATGGTTCAAATTTTAAAAACAACGAAAAATCACTACCTCCATCCAAAGATACTCAATTCTCTGTCCCTCAAGCAACTCATGTTGTTATTTTTTTTAAGTGATCTCCACATCTAACATGACAACCCCAAGATTAAGAGCCATATACTCCACTGACCAAGCCAGCCAGGCACCCCAACTCATGTTATTATTAAATTCTTATGTATCCTTCAGTGAGAGTTCATGGATGCTTCCCTTCCTCCTTTCTTTTTTCTCTCTCTCTTTTTCTTTCTTAAAAGACCATCCAATGCAGCCAAATGGTATGGGGTTGGCACCTACTGATCACCTATTATTAATGGTGTGGAATATACTACTGGAAAAATTGCGCTGGTTTTACAGCTTCTGGAATAACCTGGAATTCTTTCTGAAGTTCACTTAATACAGTCATTTGATGCAATGTTTTTTAAACTGCAACTGTGACCTATTAGGTCATAAAATTAGTATAAACTACATAAAGCATTTTCTTAAAAACTGAAATAGAACATAAAATATTGGAATGTATATTGTTTCATAAAACTTTTTAGTTTCCTCTTTGTATATAATGTTTACAAACTAAAATGTATCTCTTGGGAAGCCTTGGTGGCTCAGTTGGGGTCTTGGGATCAAGTCCCATGTCAGGCTCCTTTTATTAGCAGGGAGCCTGCTTCTCCCTCTGCCTACAGCTCCCCCTGCTTGTTCTCTCTCTCTCTCTCTTTCTCTGACAAATAAATAAAATCTTTTAAAAAAATTTAAAAAAAAATCTCTTCTTATGAATCACAGTCAAAAAAGTTTAGCCATACATATTGCATTTTTCTATGAAATTAATAACTAAATCAGAGGGCAAAGTATGTTTGTTTTTCCCAAGCAATTTTCTCTTTCCAAAAAATCTTCACTATCATTATAAAAATTCTTTGACATGTCATTAGCATTCAAACATACCCCCCAGTAACCTGGGGGATAAAACACAATTGGTGACTGCTTACCTCACACTCAAACACCCAAGTAGCTACCTAGGAATTGTTTTATAATCCTCCAAAAATATGACTGAAGCTTTTGAACTTGGACAAGTTTTTGTGTTATTTGTATTTCCATATTAATATAAAGTGAACCAGAGACACATACGCAACAGTTTATCCCAGTTTCTCTTGCTTGCACTTAGTTAACTAGAGAATTATTTGTGAAATAAAGGGAAGCCTGTGTTTTTAAGATTATATGTCAGCATTTTCAGAGAGTCTTTCTTTCAAAGACTTTAGTTTACTACAATTATGTGATATTTTCTGAAAAGGCCATAAAGCACTCTATAATATTATGGCTTTTCATAGTGAATTTAGTCTTATGCTATTGTCCTTCTTTGAAATGCAAAGCCAGCTTTCCAACAGTACATACAAGCCTTCTGTTATCAAAACACTTCTGGCTTTCAACTATCACAGGGACAAACTCAAAGACTCCCACCCTTTCACGGAGAATTCCTCGTATGAAGTAGTCTAAAGTCACTACAGGCATGCCGGTTTGTGCATGCATTAGCCTGTCCGTTAGATTCATTTAGCTCACCTTTCACAGACAACCTGGCTGTTGTCCTTCTGCCTTGAGGAGGAGGAGGAGTAACAGCAGCAGGTACAGTTTACTGACCATTTAGTCTGAATGAAACCCTCTGCTAAGTGCTTTGTGTATGTATTTTATTTAATTTCATTCTCACATTAAAGGGGCACTACCATCTCCATTTTACAGATGACAGAAGGGAGGCTCAGGGATGTTTAGTAGCTTACCAGGGCCACAACCACCATTAAGAAGCAAGCAGAGCAGGGTCAAACTTAGTTCTAACTTCAAAGCCCACATTCTTTCCCAACATAACACTCAACTTCCCCATGTTCTAGATAAACCAATTATGTGCTAATTCATCAACATTTCCCCCCCCACTTTTTCAAGCCACAAATCAGTCTCTGTATTTTCCCTCTTATTAAGAGTAATGAAACCTCAGGATTTGGGACCTTGTATCAGGGTATTCAAGAAGCTCTGCCAACTCCTCTACTTCTTGTGCAGCTCTACTTCTCCCTCTCTGCATTCTAGCCACACTAGTGTTATTTCAGATCCAAAGGATACCAATGTACTCCCAGTCCTCCAACTTCCAGTCTGAGAAACTTCACGAATTCAGTCTTCCTCACTTGCAATGCTCCAACCCAAACCCATCTCTACCATGCTCTAATTCTGATCTGGCTAATCCTATTCATCCTTCTTGGAGTTAAAGTTCCTCCCAGAGCACACAATCTAAATTGATCCCACTCTGGGGCACTTGGGTGGCTCAGTCCACTAAGCATCAGACTCATGACTTTGGCTCAGGTCATGATCTCAAGGGTTGCAGAATTGAGCCCTGTGTCAGGCTCCATTACCAGTGGGGAGTCTGCTTGAGATTCAATCCCTCTCCCTTTGCCCCTCCCCCTATTTGCTCATACTCTCTCTTTCTCTCTCAAATAAGTAAATAAATTATAAAAGAAATAACATAAAAATTGATCCCACCCTTATGATTTTTATATCATAGTGGTTGCTATTTTTCTTCATGTAATTAAGCCAATTTGTAATTATATTTATATTTATTTGGTTTTTTTTTTTTCCCAAAGCCTACAGCACCCGGTATTCCCAGGCGGTCTCCCATCCAAGTACTAACCAGGCCCGACCCTGCTTAGCTTCCGAGATCAGACGAGATCGGGCGCGTTCAGGGTGGTATGGCCGTAGACTGTTTATTTGTTGTAATGTCTTTCACTAAGACTCCAATGGAGCATAGATAATTTCTATACAGCTCACCACTGTATTCTTAGCAACTAGAATATTTGGTGTCTAGTATACAATAAATGCTCAATAAATTAGTGAATAAATGAGTACAAAGATTACATCATTCATTCACCTATTTATATACTAACTTGTTGAGTATATTGTGTACATATAATTGTATAGCCCAGCAGTATCTACCCAAAAGTATCTACATAAAGCAGAAGCTCAATAAATACTTGACTAAATTTTACAGAACAGAATACAACTTTACGTCCTCTTCCAGAAGGTTTTAGGGTTGAAGTCAGTGAGTTTTCAACAATCCCCTACCTTAAAGACAGAGATGATCTCAGATACCATGCAGAATTACTCAGCTACAGATGGCTATACATATATGTTAGATATGTCTATTGTCCTTTTATCACAGACAACAGTAATCCTCACACATCTTTTCTTATAGGACACAACTTAATTTCATATGGTTCATAATTATTGCTTTAGCCATCATTGTTTCCTAAGCTCTGACATAAATTTATATATTAAACATTTATGACAATTTAAGGAAAGTATCCTTCATCTTATGAAACAGATAAATTCCTTAAAGTTTTACCTAGAGAGAACTGTACCATCACTAGGACAGTTGACCCTTAAACAATGCTGTGGTTAGGGATGCGAGTATCCTGCACAGTCAAAAATCAGCATAACTTTTGACTTCCCAAAAACTTGACTAATAGCCTACTGCTGACTGAAAGCCTTACCAATAACACAATCAACAAATATTTTGTATATTATATACTGTATTCATACAACAAAGTAAGCCAGGGAAATGAAAATGTTATTTAAAAAATCATAAGGAGAAAATACATTTATAGTACTATACTGTATTTACCGAAAAGAATTATCTTATAAATGGACCCATGTGGTTTAAACCCATGTTGTTCAAGGATTCAAGTATAAGATGAGAAGAAATCACAAAACTAGATTATGCACCCCCCAAACACCCACTAATCAACAAGCCAAACTGAAAATGAAGACGTAACTCCATGCTACTCTGAACACTGCCATACCCCCAAAACAACCATCCCTCATTTAGCAGTTAGTATTTTCTGTGCAAGGCATTGTGCCAGCCTAAGCTCCACAGAATGGGCTCCATTAGCCAAATTCAAGTATTCAGCCACTACAATCTGATGAAGTTCATCAATTTCCCAACACATATGGGGGGTGGGGGATTAAATGAATTTTCTCAATTTTATTTTTCTACTTTTCTAAAAATATTTTTTTTAAAGATTATTTATTTGAGAGAGAGAGCAAGAGTGTGCATGTAGGAGCAGGGGGAAGGGCAGAGGAAGAGAATCTCAAGCAGGCTCCCTGCTGAGCACAGAGCCTGAAGTGGGGCTCAATCCCACAACCTGTGAGATCATAACCTAAGCCAAAACCAAGAGCTGGACACTTTAACCAACTGAGCCACCCAGGCACCCCAGAGTTTTCTTAATTTTAAAACATTATTCTAATTTTTTTTCTCAAACTCTATGGTATTCCTCTACCTATTCAACTAGAATCCATTGTGAGGTACCATCTGATTTAGCATATAACTACACACCTAGCTACTCTGTTTTGGTTCTCAGTGGTATTCTGCAAAGAACACCTGAATTTTTACAGAAATTTGAAATCCACAAAGTTAAGAGATGAGGAATCATTTATAAGCCAGAACAGATCAAGTATTTCAGTGACTTAACTATAGAAAAAGGATACAAAAATTTGAAAATAAATGTAAAATAAGAAAAATGTAAATGATAAAACAAAAAACAAGTTCTATAGTCAATCTGTGTAAGGAGTGAGATCATGAGAGAAATGAAACAGTAGTAGCAAGGAAGAAGGTGACTCAAAAGGAGGAGGCTCTAAGCCAGGCTTCGGCAAGGCAGACAGGCAGCCTGGTGCCAGTTCCAGACTGTGCTATGATGCTATGCCTGCAAATCTGTGAGTTTTATCTGGCAAGCACATGGGTAGTTAGAAAAATAGGTGTCACAAGAGAACTTTAAATAACTCAGGTAACATATAAACTCCCAATTTTATGGTGACTTTATAATTCAGTCTAAATGTATTGTCAAACAGCATGAAAACCTCAAT
This sequence comes from Mellivora capensis, assembly GCA_004024625.1. NCBI lineage: Eukaryota > Metazoa > Chordata > Mammalia > Carnivora > Mustelidae > Mellivora > Mellivora capensis. The sequence goes on along the minus strand of PISX010003179.1, from coordinate 7,478 downwards.
AAAATAGGAAAACAATCAACAAGTCCTCTAATCAATGATAGTAAACATATAAAGTCCAGTTTCTTGTCAGGAACTAGAACTGAAACTTCTCTTGTTCAAACCTTTTTAAAAACTTCGTTACAAAAATAACATGCATAGACGCATTTCTATGTGTGGTTCCGAAGGCCACGTAATCTATTTATTCCTTTAGACATTTCTAAATTGTATTCTTAGATCAGACCACTGCTGATTCATTGCACTCCTAAACTTGTCTCATAAAATTGCTTTTTTGTATCATGTCATTTGCTTACACTAAGGAATATTATAAGAAAAATCATAAAAAGCTCATTGTTATGGCTGTTGGAAGAATGCTACCCAAACGCTGTCCCTCTTTAAGTAATATCAGGTCTCAAGAACATGAAGAGCAAAGTTTGTATACAATGGACACTGAATCCTGTAAATGATTCATTATCTTCCTTTGTTTTGCCCATGAAGATGTTCAGAGCAATATTTCCAAGTCCTTTTCCAACAAATGAATGTGGACTATGTAGTCTGCATCTCCAGAAGGAAATGTTACTTAAGTTTATTATTCTCCTGTCTCTATCTCTACTTTCATTTGATTCTCTTTCCTGTGCTCTTTGTTTTTTTAATTGCCTCACATCCTTTGTGGAATAAGATGAGGAAATAATACATAATCTAGAATTAAAAACAATTCAACAGAATTGGAGGGGTGTTAAAATCTTACCACATGATACTCTTAATAAGAGAGAGGAAGAAAAATATTTGCAAAACAATTTGTTCTTTCAAGTCCAGAATATCTGTCAGAATTAATATATGTTTAAACAATCTTCTGTAATGTTGACATGAAGGTCTACAGTACCATACAATAGCAACTGATACTCAGAATAATGACCAAGGGTTCTAAAAGTGCCTATTAAATGGAATATTAAAATTTACAAGTTTTTCTCCATAAAACAGAAATAGGTTAGACATTATTTTAGATATATTTTAACCATCATCACCCTGACATTTCCCAGTTAAACCCTTTAAAAGCCCAGTTTAAGATAAAAGCTCATTATCTTACCATTACCTAGCTGATCTAAGTAATTATGGACATTTCTCTAAGGTTCTATTTGGGCCTCTCAGAAACTCAGTGGGCATTTCTACTCTCACAGTTTCAACTTCTATGTGAATGATTCCAAAATCTCTAACCCATCTCAACTGGGCTGCCTAGTCACAAGTTCAAGTAAAATACTCAAAATAGTGCTTAGTTATCTATCTCTTCTTCCTCACTCCCATAAGGAACCCTTCCCAGAAAGCTCATTCTGTCCAGTTCCAAGGCTTCAGTCATCTTCAGTCATCAAGTATTCCATCTCTTCATCTCTGGCATTCCATCTTAGCAGGCTTAACCATTCCTTTTTTTGAAGTGTCTTTGTGACCGGCATTTTCTTTTGCATCTTATTAGGTCAGGCACCAATTATAAATTAATCTCTCTCAGACTTTCCATTTCATCTTACATTTCACTGCCTCGGCATTGTTTTTTAGCAAATCACTTCTCTCAAACCTGCAGTAACAGCTTCCTATAACCTATTACATCATAGTGACATCCCTAAGTCTGAACTTGCAAAGAAACCCAGGATTAGGCCCCACACTATTTATCTCACATTTCCATAACTATCCCTAAGTCACCATTCACTATAACAGGCCAAACAGGTGACTACACCCCCAAGGCCAAGTCATTCTTTAATAATTCTGCCTCTCCTCTCTACAACTGGAATGCTCTCTTCTCTGTCTTAGCCAAATCTTACTAATTCTTCAGGACATGGCTCATGTGTCATCCCAATAACAAAGCCCTTCTCCTAATTATATCCCTTCTGAATCTTGTCCTCATCTGATATCCTTCTGTATGCAAAATCTGTGACAAACTGCTCAAGAGTTAATTGTCCTGTTTTATGCATATGCTTTCCAAGGGGGGGTCTTATCTTTTCCCATAGTTTTAATTATAAACTATAAAGCTGACCCCCAAATCTATATCTCAGTATTGTTCCTTTTTCACTAGGCTCCAGACTTACACAACCAGCTGCCCACCTGACAGTGCCTCCTAAATGTCTAATGGGCATCTCAGACTTAACATGTTCAAACAGAACTCTTGATTTTTATCAATGAAACACACATCTCCAACCTTACTCATTTCAACCCCATTAGCCAAGTAATTATGGACATTCTCTAGGCCAAAAATCTAGAGGTAACTCGATTATTCTCTTTCCCTCACATGCCACTACTATCCATTAGGAAGATTTGTTGGTGTTACTCCCCAAATCCAAATACCTCTCATCATTCTCACTTTCATTCAAGTTCTAAGCATCACTTCTACCTGAACTCCTTTAAGAGTCTACTAAATGATCTCTCTGCTTCTACTCTTTTTCCCATAGGGCCCATTCTTCACACAGCAGCCAGGATGATCTGCTCAAAGCCAAAATCACACTACGTAACTCTCCAGCTTAAAACTCTCCAATGGTTTCCTATACCTTAGACTCAATCCAAACTCCGTATCACAGCCTAGAAGGCTCTACATAAGCTGTCCCATTCTTAGCTTTCTGACCTCACCTTCTGCCACTCTATTAATCATCCAAAATGCTCCAGCATCTCTGGTTTTCTTTCCATCCCCTGATCAGTGTCAAAGGTCTCCTGCACTGGCTGTTACTCTGCCTTGCTCTTTATCCACAGCATCCTTCACCTGATTACCTTTCCCCCCATCTTTTAGGGTCTCTGCTCAAATATCACCCTTTCAGAGAGTCCCTGAATTATTATGAAGTCATTCTATCCCATCACCCAGTGTTACTTTTTATACAATAAATAGAGATGTGCTAGCCTCTCTCACTATAATGTAAACTTAAATTCTTTGAGGGCAGGTATCATGTACATTTTTGTATTTCCCAAGACAGTTTGCCTGGGTATGTAAGAACATCAATAACTACCTAGTGACCAACTTAAAAGACCAACTTAAATACCTGTGATCTCCAAAACTATAAAAATTTCTAAAGCAGATACAAACACAGAGAAACTGCAAAAAGGGCGATGACAGGATGATTACTGTTTAGTTTAAGTTCAGAACGACATGATTCTTGACTTGAACACTTTTCTAAACTAACCAATCACTACGTTTTATAGCAACCACTTAAATTTCATGCAACTGGCAACCACTACGCAAATGATTCTAATGGAGCAAAATGAAGTCTTACTTAATGTTATAATGTCCAGTTTTCAGTGTACATCTATCAGGAAGCTGAGAAAGTTTCTTCGAGAGCATTTTAAAATACTTTCTGCACTCCTGCATGCCTGTGCCTTGTTCATAGTCAGTAGAAGCAGAAAGTGGCAGCCCATCTCTGACACGAATGACTGATGCAGATAAAATCATGGACATTTCAACCAGCAGAGGAGACCTAAAACAAAACAAATAATTTGGGTTAGATAAAAAAAATGAAAGCCCAACCTGATAAATGGTACAAAAATGTTCAACTCACTAATAATCAAAGATTCACTAATTAAAACAATGACATACTACAGTTTGCTTAACAAATAAAAAATAATAACTGTTGGGGCACCTGAGTGGCTCAGTCGGTTGAGTTACCTGCTCTTGATTTCAACTTAGGTCATGATCTTGGGGTCCTGATATCCAGCCCAACGTCAGCCTCTGCATTCAGGGTGGGGTTTGCTTGTCCCTTTCCTTCCCCCTCTGCCTCTCCTCCAGTGTGCCCACACCTCTCTCTCTCTAAAGCAAATAAATATTTTTTAAAAGATTTTTAAAAATAATACTTGCCTTTTTCTGGCATTTTTGTAAGTATTTGCGGAAATAAATATTGGCATAAACACCATTCTCAAAATAATTTGGCAATATTCAACAGAGTTTTAAAATACTGATGCCCTTCAGCCACAATAGCAATATAAATATATAACCCTACCCTAAGGGAAGTAATCAGATTCAGACAAAATTTTAAACAGAAAGGCATTCTTTCACAGATATATCCAAAAACTATTTAAACATCCAACAACAGGAGAATGGTTAAATAAATTATAGTACACTATGATGGAATATAATGAAGAACAGTTATGTTTATGAAAAAGTTCAATAATGTAGTAAAATGCTTATATATAAATCAGAAAAAAAGCAGGATAAAAACTGCAAATGTTTACTATAAAGACAAAGAGAAGGGGGGGATAAATGGAGAAATAGATATCAGAAGGAAATATGCCAAAATTATAATAATGCTTATCTCCAGAAAATAGTATTAGGGGTGATTATTATTTTTTAATTTCCTAAATTTTCATAATATTCCACAGTGGGCATATATTACTTTTGTAATCAGAAAAAAAATTTTATTGGGGTGCCCAAGCCGCTCAGTTAGTTGGGGATCCAACTGTTGATTTCGGCTCAGGTCATGATCTCAGGGTCTTGAAATTGAGCCCCGTGTCGGGCTCCCCACTGAGCAGGGAGGCTGCTTGGGATTCTCTCTCTGCCCCTCTCCCCACTGATGCACACTCTCTAAAATAAATACATCTTTAAAAAACAAAAAAATTTACTTTTAATAAGTCTTTATTTATTTGACAGAGATCACAAGCAGGCAGAGAAGCAGGCAGAGAGAGAGGAGGAAGCAGGCTCCCTGCTGAACAGAGATCCCGATGCGGGGCTTGATCCCAGGACCCTGAGATCATGACCTGAGCCGAAGGCAGAGCCTTTAACCCACTGAGCCACCCAGGCGCCCCTACTTTTAATAAGTCTTAAAGCTAAAGGAATACTGGTTTTAGTACTGTTCCCAATTTCTTTACCAGAAAATAAACCATAATGCTTCTTTTATTATATTCTGACCAAGCTTCACAAAAATAGATGAAAGGACTTCATAGGCTGGGTCTGAAAGAAATCAGGTAATCAGAAACTTTGCTAAAAACTATACAATGTTGCTCAAATTTTAGCTTGTATAAAAACCACTGAAAGTTTGGTTAGAAATGCAGATTTCTGAACCTCCCCCTCAAATTCTGATCCACTGACTATGAGGTAGAGCTTGAGATGCTTCCATTTTTAACAAATTCCCAGTAATTACTATGCATAGTGTCTATGGACATTTTGAAAAACACTAACTTAAAACATGTTCACGGTCTGAAATGAAGTGATAACTCTTTCTTGCCAGGTCTTAGAGAAGAATGTCACTAAATACTGCCTCACTAGCAGTAGGGGAATTGGTGAAAACCGAAAATTTTGAAAACAATTTCATGGGCTTTTTTCAAGATATTGTATCTCAAAGACTAAATTTTCACCTGTCCTGTTCAGATAGCTCAATATTATCTCATTCCAAATGTGAAAAACTGAGTTTATTATATATCAAAAAATGCCAAAGAAAACCAACTGGTACCAACTTTGGAAATTAGTACGATAGTTCGTTGTTTTCACTGCCTTGTAAAGTTGCAATCTGTCTACTCATGATGGTAACTGACATGAAAAATTAACCCAAACAACAAAGTTAATGCATTAAATATACTCTCCCTTTTACTTTTTTCATGAGGAAATTAAAGGAATAGTTAGGCATTAACAGGTCAACACTATATTTCTCCTCTGTTCATTTAAAAAAGGAAAAAAAAAAACCCCAACAGGAATTAAATTTTTCTTTACCATAATGGGATCTTCTAAAGAAAACCAACATGACATATTCAAATCACTTTTTTTTTTTTTCTATTCAATCAGTTTCTTTTCTCTTCCAAAAGCAATAGCAAGAGAAAGCTGGGATTCTTCAAGGGACAATATCCAAACAACAAACCCCTTTTAAGAACTATTACTCTGTTTTATTTAATTATTAAACCATAACTATGAGATTTAGCCTAAGTATAAGAAAGTGGGGAAATGTCTTTGAACCCTTAGGCATTCATTATTTAAATATAAAAATTTTTTCTTCCTGAAGTTTACTGCAACACAATGACTACTCTGGGAATTACCATGAGGGCAGGACTGTGACTTAAAATAGTTTCCAAGCACCCACATTCTTAGTATTTAGAAGTAGGCTGCATTCTTTCATGCCTGATCTTTCTAAGGTAGCAAAAGAAATAAATAATCTTTATTACAGAGTGCCAATTTTCATGTAACCTTCAGTTACTCTTTTTTTATGAATTAAAAACTGAAAAATATGATTCATATTACCTATAACATATACGAAGAAACAAATCCCAAACTGTAAGTTTCATTCATTTAACAAACATTTACTGAGTAGGTACTATATGCCAGGGACTATGGGAGACATCAGGATTACACAGTTCCTACCCTCAAGAACCATCAATCCAAAATTAAAGAAAGTCAGATGAAAAGGGCAAACACAAGTTGTGTCACCCACCACTTAACTGGAAAACTATAGTTAGACAAACTTGCATTTCAGATATTCCTAATACATTTAGGCTTGTAACCAAAAGCACAACAAAGCACCGACAGTCCCTGTCAAGATTCTTAAAAAGTTGTCAGAAAATCGCCTCTGTCAGTAGATAAAAATCCTCTGAGAAAAAGTAAAATTTCCTCCTCCCAGAGTCATTGGACCTAATAACCAAACCAGTGAGCTAGCAAACAAAAATGTCATGACTGCCTAGTGAACACTGCCAGGCTTCACTAGGTTGTAGATGGACTTCAATCGCTTTAGGATAAGCAATCTCTCCTCTACCAACTACTACCTCCCCTCTTTTCCATTTCTACCTTGGATTCTTAATGCAGTTTCTTAAACACACACACAAACACTCCAATATCATCACTATGCCAGTAGAAAAAAGGCATCTGTCCCCATAAAGGCCAAGCTAGGGTTAGAATACCCTTAGAGTCTAGGCACGGTGGTGGTTGGGAAAACCAAGGAAGACCCGATGGGAACTGAGGAAATCAAGAGGTTAACATTTGCATGGGAAGATTCAGGAGCAACAGTACTTTTATCAGGGCCACAGATACATTTTTAGGCCGTGATCCATTTTCCCTCACCTTTAACACTGAAAAAAAAAGATTATGTCTTTCGATGGCAGAAAACTCACAGGGAATCTGAGTACTGACTTGTATATCCTTTCCTCAATAGCAACTGCTAAAGGAAAAAGCCCAAATTAAAACCTGGGCAAGTCTGGGAAAACATTTATATGTAGAGACTGAGGAAAATAAACTCCCACTATGCCAATGGTTTAGCAACTGTTTAGTCCCAGGATAACAGGATGTTGACCTCTGCTTCATAACCTTGTGAGGTACTGATTGTGGGCCCCAGGAAGGCACTTTCTCAAAAAGTAATTAATAGTTCAACATTCGCAAATCAATCAATGTGATAGAACAAATCAATAAGAGAAGAGAGAAGAACCACATGGTCCTCTCAATTGATGCAGAAAAAGCATTTGACAAAATCCAGCATCTGTTCCTGATTAAAACGCTTCAAAGTATAGGGATAGAGGGAACATTCCTGAACTTCATAAAATCTATCTATGAAAGACCCACAGCA